>JABUQX010047103.1:47500-92254 GCA_015478945.1 Trachelipus rathkii
TATCAGTATTGAGGCATTGTTCGTTCTTGTACAAAGTACGAGTCTAATATATAGGACGGTTCTAACACACACAGCTTGAAAGGGTGGAGTCTAGAACTTTCTATCTCATCAAGTCACCCACTCTCAGAAACTCCCTTTAATCTCTCCTTAGTCTCTGAATCGTTACAATGGAAATTGCTCTACTGAAGTCTTTAGTATATAGTATTCATCTTAATTTAATGCCGGTCACCTCTCTCTACTCCTCGCATATTAGCATATTAGCATTCTTTCTCTGTACAGTTCTATGACCTCCGTTTTAACCACCATACTCATCTCCTCATGTACTCTTCCAGTAAGGCCGGGAGCACACTTCCCTTTACTTTCAAAAGTCTTGCTTCAAGGTATTTTGACATTTGATTTTAATGATAGTTTTAATTTTCCCTACGCTATTGGAGTTCTGCGGAATTTTTGCCCCTTAAACTAAATAAATAGCTACTAACTTTGTTCATTTTACGCAAGAAGGGATAGGTGTTCAATAAAAACTAAGGAACGATACCGCTTAAAGGAAATTGAAAATATGCAAAAATTGATATCCCAATCTACAAAGACATGAGATATCCAAGTAATATAGGAATGCTATATAGAAACAATGACTCTACTTAAGTTATGAACAAAATGAGGAAATGTGGTCTCAGGTGTGAAAGACTGTATCGTAAAGACAAATAAATAGCTAACTTGAATAATGTTGAATAAGAAATTATCAAGAGATATATTCCTATTTATTTATTAAAAGGTTTGGACTGAGAATAGGAAAACCTTTGATTGCATTGGTGGAGATAGAATTAAAAGTAATTTGTAGAGATAGATAGATAGATAGATAGATAGATAGATAGATAGATAGATAGATAGATAGATAGATAGATAGATAGATAGATAGATAGATAGATAGATAGATAGATAGATAGATAGATAGATAGATAGATAGATAGATAGATAGATAGAAATCATTTTCATATAAAATATAGTCTATCAAAATAGATAGAATAGATAGATAGATAGATAGATAGATAGATAGATAGATAGATAGATAGATAGATAGATAGATAGATAGATAGATATCATTTTACTATATAAGTATTGTCCATCAAAATAAAAAGAGTAGAAAATCTTCTTTAAAGGTGAAATTTATTTTCAGCATGAATGAGTAATGCCACCTTAATTTATACAGATGGAAAGATTAAGACAAGGAAGAAAGCACGTTGTTTGCAGGCATAATTGGATGTAAAAGTTTATTGAGTTGGTGGAATGAGTGTGAACACAAGTTGATATCCTAACGCAAAGGAAAATATGAAGGTGATATTAAAAATTTATTAAACCTTTAAAAGTTCTGAAAGGAGAATACGAACACTGAAAGAGAAATCAGTGATTGGTGAGACGGAGAGATTAATGACATGATTCAGAAAATTAAGGTTAATTATTTGTAAATATTTCGAGACGAATAGACAGTGAAGAGGAGAAGAAATAAGATATTATTTAAAAAAGATAGAGAGAAGGCTGTGAAACCTCTGAAACACGGCAGGGAAAAAGTGCAGTAACTTTATAAGTTCATTTTATAAGACTTAATGGCTAATAGAAGAAAAGAAAGTAAAACTACAGTAGCGAAATATATATAAATGACTATAATATAATTATACTTAAAATAAATGCCACAAAAAGAAACATTAATAAAAGACAAAACCAAATCCCAATAGCGAACACAGAAAAAACTGTACATAAATAAACTCACCTGGAACGCGTTAACCAAGAACTCTCAATGTAACCATCTCCAAGCTAATGGGTAGAAAATTCATTCTAAGTACAATGATACCTCCCTATGCGTAGATTGAGTTGATCGTTATGTATTATAAAGGAAAAGCAAAAGGAATAACAGAGTTTAATAGTCCTTTCAAATTAACGTGATGAAGAGTTACACAAAAAAAGAACATTTTGCATTGAAGGACATTTCTAAGAATAACTAATATGAGCTTCTACTTGTGATAATTTGGCCGTAATACTGGCACCCTATTAAGATTCATATGGAGGCGCTTATTTGCCTGATAAAGATTGGGATAGATCTCTTGACACGGTGCAATCACAACTTTGCTACTAAAACAGTTGCTCCTTTACGTTGACCTTTTGAGACAAAAACCAATCATGTTGCCATAAGACTAAGCGTGCTTTTCGCTAAGGACTGCCATAGCACGTACGGCTTGTAGTGAGGCAAAGGCATAGGACAGAGGAGATTGGGAGAGATTAGCCGAAAAATGAGAAAGTAAAGAAGAGAAAATATACTGGAAAACAAAAGACACGGGGAAATTGTGAAATAGAATATTCATCAACGACTGTGAGATCCAATTAGTCATTCGCTAGTAAGGTTAATTAGCGTCCTGTTTTGCTCAAGCTTAAGACCGTATTACATATGGTAAAATATAATTTCACAATAATAATCGATCGAAGCTGTACATCAAGTTATCCGTCTGCTTGCAAGTCTCTTTGTATGTCAACATACTGGCACTTACGAAAAAGCTAAATAACAAACTCAATTGCGCACGAAATATTGAAAATTGGATGCGCAAGAAAGAATAACATGTTCATCTCTGTTGCAAAAGAATTTCTGCTCGTTCCGCCGTTTAGAAAATCTTGGTGACACCATAGCTCTCTCACCGGACTACTCTCTCTGTGACACTCCGCTTCTGCCTTCCTTACGGTGCATCCTCTCCCATATTCGACGCACGAATCGTCGCTTTCCGTTCGCCTTGCAACTCACCTTTCCTACTTTCCCCCGCAGATAGTTGCGACTTCCGTCCGAGTGGGGCCAACTTGCCTGCCTATTCATGTGGTTCTCTGAGCTGAGAGCATTTCCTACTCAGAAATCTGCAAGAATATTTTTCTTAGATTTTATGATGTACAGTCAAATCATACTCTGACAAAAAGTTAGGTCATCCGCTGCTTCCGCGTGTGTAGTAATGAATGATTAGAATACAGTCTCTTTTTTAAAGTTGACTGGTTGACCTGAAAGATTTGTTCACAAAAGGGCACAATACATAATTTCCTTGCTCTTCATACTTCTCCTACTGTAAAATTATCTAAATATGTAAAAAGGTCTTAACAAGGAAGTATCACTCAATAATAATTATATATTAATACATTTATATACAATATTGCAAGTAGAATATCATAATCGATAAACATTAAATAATCCCAAGCTCGAGATAGTTTTATTACATTTTCCAGATTAGAAATACTATAAACAATCAACTGCCTAAGGCGATACTAGAAACTAGCAATATCAGTGAAAAATCAGATATATTAGTATGCATTATATAAGAATAGAAAACAACTCAAAGGATAAAATAATTATAGCATTTTTATGAGAGGCCTAAATTTTGGTCAAATATTAGTCATTCTTACTTGACATCTCAGAAATATACCATTTTAACTCTGCATGGATTTATTTCTCTCTCGTTATGATTACTCCTTAGAGTGAAATATGAAGAAAGAGTGAGAAAATATATATTCAGAAATAATTATTAGAAAGAAAATAGACGAATAATAAAAATATTAAAATTTAGAACCAGACATTACTTGTAAAGAAAGCAAAAATAAGCATACATATGGGAGGTAGTCTTGGTGTTTGGTAAAATTCATTTAATATTTCAGTTTGAGTTTTTATCCTCATTATGGTGGATAGTAAGTAAAGGTTTAGCTTGATATATTTCAAAACCTAATATAATATTATGTATATAACCGATTGTTCTTGACCTAATATTGACACTTTAATCAAATTTTCTCATACAAACACCGCATAAAAAAAAGTAATTATATTAATCTATCATATGTTCAAAACAATTTCTTGTATAATCAGTATGCTTCCTAGTGTGTTTCATATATGGAGTAAGGAGAAGTGAGTCTCATGAGTAGGATATCATTCAAATGATTATATGAAAAGAATGTTTAGTAATATCTCAGAAAAATTGACCTCCATTAATAGATATTGTAATTTTATAGTAAAAAGAGATAGAAACCGAACCTGAAGAATAAATAAGAAGCAGAGACACTAATCACATACATAATGAAAAACTGCCCAAATAGGAGATATATAAGGCACATTATCGCGACAACAGGGTGAAGACTTTAGATATAAAATGCATAATTCGGATCAAACTTCAAGCTTTCTTATATTACACCCGTGAGAGTAAGTTACATAAATAGTATTTAAGTTAGGGAGACTGAAATTAAATGATCCGGTCCGCAATTCAGTCATCGAGATATTGATCAGATAAATTCAAACAGGGGGTGACATGTTCGAGAAACATCAAAAGAGATAACCTTCAACAAAGTTAGAGTTAAAATAAAGTCCAACGACTTTTAAGACAAATAACCACCAATGGTTGACGTGGCAGAGGGAAGAATAATATAGATAAATTCAACCCAAGGCAATGGTTACTAACCTGCCTATCTCTTCTTTTGCCCCTCAATAAAAAACAATTATAAAACTAAGTAAGAAGAAAAAAAATTTATAGACACAATATTAAGATATATATAAATAAGAGAAGAATGCATTCAACAGATAACATTATAAAAAAATCTACCTCCCTAAAAAAATAAATTTCATTTTAAGGGAATTTTAGTTAAATGACAGAGAGGAAAAGAGATAATGAAGAGATTGTTGTAAAAAAAATACACAAGTTAGTAATATGTTTAAAAATACAACTTCGGGTTAATTATAAAATTTAACTAACTTAAAAAGATTACAACTAGCTTATTTCATTCTATTCTTTATTACACTTGTAGAGGCATGTCCCCCTGATAGCTTACCCCCAGGGCAAAAATCTACTGGACACAAGAAACATTATCACCACTTTAAAAAGATATTTGTAGATAATACCATATGTTTAAACACTCCACAACAATATAATGCAATATAACACCTTAACAACACAGTATAAAGGGCAAGGCGCGGAAGGAAGTTTAGGAGAAAGAGTTAAATTTACATAATAATATTACTTATGATGTATAAAAATGGGTAGTTGCTTTGTTAGGATGCCACAAATAATGATACCGAGGATGTTATATACATATGTACAACATTCTTAACATCATCACTTGTAGTTCCCTATCACCTGTTAAATTATTAAAGATTTTCACACTTTAATTATCTGACTAGAGAATATATTCTTCTCTGTTGATACAAGAGGAGTATCTCCTTTAGCTTGACAACTAAAATATTTACTTATCGTTTAAATGTTAGATAACTGACTTCCATTAGCAGGCTGTAGAAAGCCAAATAAGGAAATCTTTCCCACAAGCGATGGAAAAGATTTGAAAAGTCATTTGAGTTGGGGATACTCTACAACAAGAAATTTGAATCAGATGCTTAAATGAGTAAGTCGAAAAACCAAATTAATGCAAAAATTTTTACTATTCGTTGACATTTAAAACTTTGGGAAGCACTGACCCATGGCAAGAATCTGCATTTTCAACCCGCATCGAGTATTTTGGCTTCGAACTAAAGATTCCAGCCCTATAACTGAACTTTTCGCTACCTTGATAATGTATATCCTTAACCCTTAACACTAATAGCGGAGGAAATCAATTTTCCCTATACCAAGATTCACTTTTTCACTCAACTTGAGAAAGAGCTTCTCTTCGCATAAAACAGATACTGATATTTTATGCCGATCTAGATTGCACTCTTTACACATCTGCACACGAACCATGACACCGCACCCTGGATATTTACTTCATGAACTGTCAGCATGAAGCAAAATTGTATCAAATTCCTACCTAAGTACTGTTGGTAATTCGGATTTCGAGTTTGGATTGGGGGTAGCTATTTCCTCCTCAAAGAACTTCTCCGTATATTGTTAAAAACACCTACTTTTTGTGCCTTACAAATTTACGAGTTACCACTGGATTAAAACGTACTTTCTTTGTACAGGGGCGTAACTCCACCCCCCATACTTAGTTTCCCTGCGAATGTAGGGAAGTAGGTCCAGCATTGATAATTCCGTACAGGATGGGCGCATTGTGCTCGCAACAAAAAATGAGGCCATTTTGCAAGTGCGCCTCCCTTGCACACCTGAGCTCGCCATTCCCACGCCGCAAAATGCTGAAATGTGGCATAGACCAGGAGAGATCCAATCTTTACCTAAACCGTAGATACGGCCCTGACCTCGCCGGACGAGATGATGCGCCGCTCTGTCCGCAGCCAGGAGAGCGACCTCTGTCCCAACCATTATCATTTACGAGACATCGAGATGGCATAATTGATGTGTTACTTAGATATAGGGGAGGGCTCCAAACTTTGCTGGAAATTCACTTAGGATACGATTGTTTATAGATTGGGCAATTCAATTAGTGGTGATATGAAATAGTGGTACTTCTTTCATACTAGGTTGGGGATCCACTTGCACCATTGGTGAGGAATGAATGGAGTCACAAGCATATGACGAATATTTTTGGATATGGATTATTATGACTTTTATGAGACGTGAGGATTCGTACATGAACACGTATCAGCTAGCTTTCAGGCTCAATATTAATGAATATCCGCATCTACCCTTTCAAAACCGTTATAATAAACAAGAGTACCAGATCCTCAGGTAAGATAACACGAAAGAAAAACATCTTGTTTACCATAAAGTGGATTTTTTCATTTTGATGTAAAAGCCATTGATAACTGCGGATTACCTTATAATGATTACTTTAATTCTGGTTAAGATTAATAGCTGTTGGGCTTTTCACCAGTTGTTAAAGTTCCTTAAGAGCGATAACTAATAATTTTCGCTTTCTCTTTATATACATGAGCATAAGTTATTCAGTTACAAGGACGAACCAATTCTATTCATATGTTCGGTCGTATTATAGGATAGGCTAATTTCTTGAAGTTTCATCCTAACGGAAAATAGAGACCGGAAGTTGAACTTTTTCGATTTATCCGTAACAAAATTATAGGACTATTAACTCAGACAGATTCAAACTCTTATCTAACCACTTACACACATCATCTTCCTTGTTGTCAACCGAGGAATATATCATACACGAAGCAACGCTCTTTCTCATGGCGTGCTTCTGATCGTGGTAATATCTTAGAAGTGACTGCGTAGGTGCAAGAGCTAAATATGACTACCCATCCAAACACTAAAGCAAGTAAGTATATAATTAGAGTCGTGTCGACAAATCGCTCCTCCACCATGGTAGAATTACTCTCAACTCATGCTCCTACCAATGTTGAAACACTCTGTAATAAGCCACCCAAATCATGCAAACATCTACATCGCCCGAATGCATTAGAAAGATTCCAGACGGCTGGTAAACTTGATTAAACCCTTTCGAAGCCACCGACCTGCTTCTAGTAACGAGTTACATCGTGATAATTCATCTAAAAATTATGTTTAATTATTTTTTTTTTTGTTTTATATATTAATATTAATCTAATTTTTTCATTGAAATCTGAAATTTTATGAGAGGAACAAAGGATTGAAAATTCAGTGAAAAATAACTAAAAAACAATCAACCTCTCTTTCCTTTTCTAAAGACCTCAGTTTCTTAATTAATTTAATTTATGTAATGTATAGGACACATTGTCTAAATATACTACAAATATTATTAACTCCCGTTCATAAAATTGAGACTAAAACTTGTTAAAAAAAAAAATATAAATACATATAAAAAAAATATAGAATATAATAAAAATAATAGATAATGACTGACTATAATATTATAACATAAACTCTAGTTATAAGGAAACCGAAACCTGTTTTTTAATTCAATAACGAGCTCCTTATATATTTATTTAGAAGTGTATCACAATAGGGCCTGGTTGCCGAAAATGATATATGTAGTATTGCTAGGCAAATACTAATACTACATAGTATCAGTGGCCATAGGAGAAGGACAGAAGAGTAGTTTATCACGTAGCGCAAGCTCTCTCAACATCCTAGTCACTAGGCTAACGCCACCTTTTAACTACCATCTACAAACTACTTTCTACTCTACTCTCACTTATCCATACTACTTAATCACTGCTATTTCACACTTTACTATCATCAATCTCCTGACAGAGCTATCTCATTTCCTTCGCTAATCTACTATCACATATCCCATAGAATTGCACTAAAAACTATTATACAGTTCTTCTATATCAACTTGACATATGTGATTAGCATCCTGACAATTTACGTGTCGTGAGATAAGTACCTAAGAGCTCCTGATATAACTTGAGACTGCAATTTATAATGTCTCAAAAGTTTAATTAATATTATCAGTCTGCAGGAAGAACACTAACTATTTTTACTTCTATTTTATAACTATAATATGTATAACAGATAATTACATGAATAATTTATTATTCTTATGTTAATGCGTCGTAAGTCACTCCTTGGGATACAACAACGTGAAGGACATAGTGATAGGGTCTCACAGCTCTCCAATCGATAACCCCCCTAGTTCGAGACTTTATGTGTCTGTCCTTATTAAATCCTGGTAATATTATAATATGTAAATTATATCGCTCTCTTTATTTAATATGTGCGACGTCCTATTAATTGTAAAGAATATAACTTCTTTAGTTTTATATAGTGACATGAATATAAGTAATATATACAAAGTTTTTTTATAAAGGCGTCGTGCGCTAACGATTGTTTTTTATCTACTCTACTCTATTTGGCGGGCTAGAAATAAAAAAAAGACAAAATTTAAATGTGACGGTATCAATTACAGTCGAAATGGTCATCAAATTTGGCCAACCAGTTAAAAACATTAACATATTAACAAAAATGTAATCGGCATATTGCTCGCCATATATTCGAGTAGATATCATTTAACCTAAAGCGCTCATATCAACACAATAAATATACAGAATATAAGTATTATATAATATAAAAAACAATATTAATTAATGATTTTCAAAATTCTTTTGACTATAAAAAAAAATTAATATAATAATTAATAAAAATAATAAATAGGAAGATAGATATATATATTAAATAAATAAAATAAATAAAATAAATATAATATAAAAACATAAAAATAGCTAAAAACAGCTTACTATTTTATAAATTTATACAGTATGGAATAAAGTATATTATATAATTAAAAAAAATAATACCGAAAAATAAAAAAAGACAAATATCAATAGTTAAAAATAAAGCTAATCGCTCACAAAACTAAGAATCACTCAATCGGAACATAAACTATAACAATGCATGCATACCTAAATAACTACCTATAATAAGACTACACAAAATATGAGATTCTAACTCTCTAATAAAATGTATAATAAAACATATAAATTATCTGACAGGGATAACAAATAAAAAATTGATGTGAAGATACATATAATAGTGAATAAATTACAGTAAAATACCATATTGGCCGTATGAATCGTCCAAATAAAAATGATAAATAAAGATTAGTTAAAAACGAGACTATGAGTGACAAACCTAAAATCCATTCTTGATTAAGCTGATCACATTTTAATTTTTGTTTTTTTATTTCTAGCCCGCCAAAAAATAATATAGAAAGGGTAGAAGTTAGATTAAAAAAACAATCGTTAGCGGACGCGACGCGTTACTAGAACCGACCTTCCTGTATTAAAAAATAATACCATTCTACCCTAGAAATAAAGGATACTGATATCACTATAATACTCTTCCAATTAAATAACCAAGTTGCGACAAAAAAAAAGAGAAGATAAACTAAAAGTAATAAAAATAAAGTTTAAAGGAAAGAAAATCTTATACTTTTCGTTGGAAGGCTTAGACCCCAGACTAAGGCCTTCCACGTTGGTGACATCCCAGGAGTGATTCGTACGATAAATTAACATTATAAAGAAATAAAATATTAAATTAAGTTATATAACTATAGAAAAAAAATAAAAGTAATAAAACTAAAATCATTGCAACTTCACAACTAACTTTCTACAAAACTAAGTCCAGATATTAGGCCTAGGGCTACTACACGCCACGTAAATGCGATTCAACAATAAATAATATAAAAAAAAGGACATAGAGTTTTAGAATAGCATTCATAAATAATATAAAGCAAGAAAAAATAATCTACAGAATATAAAAGTGAAAAATAAAATATACATAATATTATTAAAGAAAATAAAGTTTTAAGTTAATAAACTGTTTAAAAAAATAGATTTATAAAAGAGCTTAGCCTACTGAACTATCTGTCGTGGGTAAAAGGAAACATACATAAGTAAGCTACACATACATATCAATATCCCTCCTGAGCCAAACAGTCCAATTTGATTTTGAATCAAGTTTTTCATTTTCAAATAATTTTTTTTATTATTTACAAATGTTTAAAAAATTAGCCTACTTGAGTAATTGTGTAGTTAAAGTTGAGTCATAGTGCTTTTTACTTAACAATAATATAACGTAATAAAACAGTGAAATTAAAGTTTTTAAGTGAATGTACAAATTAAGACCCACTGACTAAAAAATAAATAAAAAAAAAAAAAAAAAAAAATAAAAAAATTAAAAATAAAAAAAAAAAAAAAAAAAAAATACTTATTTGTGGTTTATTTATCAATCGAATGACTTCGAACATAGATTAGGGAACTTTCTGTAGTGCCCTCAAAATTTAAATTACCAAATCGCATTCACAGTCATCGGTCAATTTGGAATACTAATGATTTCGATTAATATTTTGAATGCATATGAATTAAATGAAAAATGAGGACATTATAATAAAGCCAAGATTGCAGCGTAATTGTGTCACCTCTAGTTTGTTTTCTCGCTTCGATGAGTAGATCGTTCTCGCACTACCCAATAACAATCACGAACCAACATCGTGAAAGATAACTAGGAAAAGTACTACTTACTGTGCAGGATATTCTCTCGGGTTTGAAACAAGGTTAGAATAATGTGGGAAAGTGGTTAGATTTAGAGTTGGAATTTCTATTTGCCATGAAATAACTTTTCCTCGTTGACGGCACATATATGAATCGATAAAAGTGTCAACATTCTCGCGCCTCCACCTACTACATACCTCATCAGACTGACTATATAACTTACGAAACTAATAGTCTCCATTGAATCAATACTGACACTGTGGGAACATATAATGAATGTAGGTGCGGATGTGTGGCTGGTTTCGGTTATTTGGTTGAAGTTAAAAGGAAAACTCGAAAGACTTGAAAAATATATTTGAGTTGGAACGAATGTTCTTATGATAAAAATGCAGGATTAAGTTATAATAGATACTAGGAGACTAAATACTACTACCAAGCCACAACCTCCATTCGTACGGAAATCCGCACATATCCTGAGCTATGGTGATACATCGAGAAGTAACATTATGAAAACAATGTATATACTCTCGTGGTTCCTACCTTTTAGCGGATCTGTTGAGCCATTTATTAACAACCCCAAACATACCAAAACAATGGCCTATAGCCAGTGCAAAAAGTTCTATGCTCAAAAGGAGACATAATGCGATAAAGTCAGACATCATTCGCAGGCGAATAGGTGGACTTCACTATCATTACTTCATAGAAAAAAATACATCACTAAGCAACATCCATACCATAATCAAAAAACCTCTCCACAATAGATAAATAATTCGTGTCAAGTGCCTGGACTCCATTCATTCCTAACCAGGCAAGTTGAACCCAATCCCATCTGAACACCTCGAGGAAAGGAAAGACCACGATCACAGCACAATGATTGAAGCAACCAAAAATACCATATCGAGGCTAAGTGAGATAGATATTCCCAGACGTACTGAGGCACGCTCCCACATAATCAACGTGCTTAAAGCTCAATATGAAGAATCTACCGAGAACCGTTCTTGCTCTAACGTATAATAAATGTTCCTAGGGATATGAGTGGTGACAGAGGTCGCTCTCCTGTCATGGGACAGATGGTCGAATCTAAACCAGTCGTCAAGCTATCATCTCGTTCAGAAGAAGCTCAAAGCATAGAGACGCCGCTGTTCCGTCGACTACCACTTATCAACAATACTCTCGTAGAAAAGTGAGCCCTACCAGGTGTACAAATGAAATAACAAAAGAGAACACTGATCAAAAATGAGAAACTCATTTGAGTATTGGCACTAAGCGCTCAATATCACAAAAACCAAATGCTGGAACACTTACTTCCCTACTACCATCGCAGGAGTAGAAACTAAGATAAAGAGGTTAGGAGTTACGGCGCCCATGTAACAAGAAATGTGCTGGTTTTTAATCCTAAGTGTGTAACTCGTTTAAAAATAATTTGATAAGGCACAAAAAGTTAATGTTATTTATGACCAATATATAGAAAGTCTTAGAGGAGAAGAAACATCATTTAACAGAATATATATACAAATGAAAACAGTGTATAGGTATAAATCGTTTGTTTTAAAACAATGTAAATTTTGCATGCATAATAAAAAAAGAGTCCAGGTTCATGTTTCGATGCAAAGTGAACAAATAGCGCAATTAAACTAGCGCCCAATAAAACCTCACCTCCATAGTACCTTTCTCCCGCCCGAGAGAGGCTCCCTCAGTTGAGTGAAATATAGAAATATCCTATGGTTTTAGAGGGAAATTTGAAATTTCTCTTCCGAATATTAGTGTTAACAAAGGGTAAGGTAATATGCAATTAATCTAAATATAGGTTAGGCAGAATAAGATTCATAATATAATGAGCTGGTAAATCTTTTAATGTTTCCTAGACCAATAATACTAGACGATTTGCGGTTGAAATGCAGATTCGCTTGCCATGGGTCAGTGCGTTCGCCAAAAGTTTTAATGTAAACGAATGTAAAAATTTTGCAATTAATTGCATCCTTCTATATATGACAGTAAGTTATCAAAAGCTAATTATTTCTTGTTAGATAACAGTGAAGTTCATTTTCTATTTTAATAGAGTGCTATCTGATACAGAATAACAATAAGAATAAAAGAATCCATATTGTATGACGTTTCTTACAGTTCCATGCTAACTTAGAAAGTACTAGATAATAATATATTAACATTTATGATTGGATAACAAGAAAAAATTAAATATTGCACTGCATTAAGCGGATTATCGAACTACTATTTTTTTATTGCTGATTATGTATAATGATAATATTATTATAAGGAGATAGATTTAATTTACTAAATATAAATTTGTAAACCTAGAATTTTAGCTCAAATATTAATATTTGATGCCACAACTGGTACTATATAATCATATGATTGAAATAAAAAAATAAAAGTAATTACAATAGAGGAATGAATTCTGAATATATAACATAACAAATGATTTTATAATTTATAATAATAAATTTATTACTCAATCTCCTAAACTTCTTACACAAACTTCAGTTTCTGTATATCACTATCTATTTAGCTGAACTCAGCTGCAAAGTGAAAATATTTAAAAATGGTTGTTTTAAAGAAACCTTCCATACTACTCGAGTAACAAGAGTTAAATAATGATAGAGATAATAATTATATAATATATAATATCCCGTGGGGGTAGCTAATTCAGGACACTCGCTTTCTGCATCGGAATAATATTGTCAATATTTAAATTAAATTTTAAAATTTTTAATAAATTTTAAAAAAATCGTTAACGAAGAAAAATATGAAAATTTTTAAAATTATAGCTAGTAAATAAAATAACAAAATTTCCTTTTTTTTTTTTTTAATGAAAAAGAAATTAAGTTAATGCATCAACGAAAAGGCAACTGTATGACGTAAAGGAAATGATACAGCAGAATTTTGTAAGGCGAACGTGTGTTTGTTTCTTATTTTTTTCGGGTGTGTATGTGTACTGATTATGTTATTCATATACTAGAGACTAGAACACGGTAAGGGCATTTAATAAGTTGCAGCATAAAAGAAAATAAATTGCTGTGATTAAAGTGGAGTCACTCAAGGAGCGGTTGTTGACAAGAAAAAGGAATATCATCCGCAGAATATAATGTCACCGGAATCTAGAACACACTCTAGAAGGAGCATCGGACGAGCGATAGCGGGAGAGTACAAGCGAAAGCTAAAAAGGGCAGAAGAGCGTGAGACCCTGGGCTAACCAAGTCATGCAGGTAGGCCAGGAAACGAGGAAAGAACACAACGAGGCGGATGGACCTGGAATGAAGTGAAAGAGCCTAATAGCGGCAATAAAGAGGAAAACAGTATAGCATGAGAGAAGGGAGGTTTCGCAAAAAACACCGAACTACGCACAAGCTAGTACGAGAGGGGATGATCTCAACATAGCATGGGCCCTTCGCAGAACCGTGACAATTTTGGGCAGCAACAGCCCAAATTTTTTGGACCTTGACCATTATTTGGCCTTGACACCTTTCTTGACCGCCGCCCCTTCGAAGAAGAGGCCAGCCAGACGGTACTGGAAGCATCCGTCAACCGTACGTATCCCCCTATTTTTGGCCCCCCCTTTAGGGCCTTAGCCCATTCCCTTTTGATGTTCTTTCGACCGCTTGATATTTCCGGTCTGGCCTTGTTTGACCTTGATATTTATGCCTTGATGATATCCTGACCCTGATACCATTTCTGACCTTGATCACCGCCATCGAGATTTGTACACCACCGATCCTAACTCTGAACCGTCCGCTCCGTATCCCGGTCCTAATTTGACACTCCTGTTAGGTAACCGTCCTAATTTGGAGCCACACACCTACACCCCTACACACTCCACACACACAACACACACACACACACACACACACACACACACCACCAACCACCAAACCCCCCACCTGCGTTCATGGACCTTCACGAACGTTTCCCCCCAGTCCCTTTTCATCCTTACTCTTAGTCTTCCTTACTGCCTCAAGCCTTACCGTCTTCACTAACCTTGTTCGAGTTCTATTCGGGTTATAAATCAAAAATATTATTCATACCCAGATGGAATTACGAACGTCTACCCACCCTCGGCAAGTTATATGACCTTTAGGCCCCCCACACATACACCACGCTCATGATCTTGACGAGAGTGATGAGCCGGGGTATTTATCAATGCCCACGTCTCGATGTCAGTTTTGAGACCTCATATTTTAATAAAATAATAATTTATAATACATTATTTTTTAATTTTTATAAATATTACATAATAATTTTTAATATAATAATAATACTAAAAATAATAAATAGTATATTATAATACTGGATACTTATATATATATATATATATATAATATATATAGTATATAAATATATTATATATATGACTATATTATATATATATATAGTATACTAGTATATATATATATATATATGATATGCTAGTATTACATTATACCTATATATATATACTATATACATACATAAATACATATAGTACGTATAGTCAACTGCCATATATATATATAATATGTATACAACCCAGAAACTCCTTATTATACTTACTATATAATATACTATATATACTATAATACTATATAAATATACTACCTATACCATATATATATAATACTATATTATAATAAGATATATATAGTACCTATTGAATACTAATTAACCGACCAACTTGCCTACTATCATTATATAATATATAAAATTTATATATATATATATAACTATATATAATTATAATAATATATTATAATATATTATATATCAATAATATATAGCTAGCGATACTCTGGGAGCTGATGAAGAGAGAGAGACGAGAGAAGAGGAACGAGAGACTGAGGAAGTAGAGATAGAGAGCAGATTCCTCACACGCCCACAAAACCACGTGGAAACAAACCCCAATACAATAATAATAAATCTAATAACTAATAATAATAAATAATAATTAATAATAATAATTAATAATAAAATAACATAATGAATAATAATTAATCAATAACTAATAACTAATAAATGAAATCAATCAGTAAAATAACAACGCTACAATACTATATTATCACATATTATCGAATTAAGCAGTCACAAATACTCGCATACCAAAATATACTATAACCGTACTAAGTAATATAGTATCCTACTTACTAAATATATTTAACCATACTATATAATAATATAATAAATATTCATACTATATATTTGTAACAATTTAAGACCATTTAAGAATATAAGAAAGAGACAAGCAAAACAGCCACATGGGGCTACCGCAGACTTGTCCCCAGGTCAGCACCAGCACTTAACCCAAACATGCTCATTTGCAAATCTACAACAGCAACCTAGGACTTGTCAATTGTCTTCTTTTACTGCCAAACCGATAACACCAGTATAACCTCAAATTGGCAGCTAGTCAAACACTACATAATAATTCTCCATAAATACTACTATATATATATACTATATAACTATATATACTAGTACTGTAAAACTTAGGGTATATATATAGCTATATATATTATATATACTACATATAATTATATATATAATAATATTATATATATATATATATATATATATATATATATATATAATATATATTATATTTACTTACACACACACACAACCAAACACACACACACACACACACACACACACACATACACACACACCATACATTAACCCACCACACACATACCCTAGAACATACACTTCTCACACTCCTACACCCAGATACAACTCTCGCTTATAACAACGACACACCACACACACACACACACACCAGCCTCAAGACTACTTATACACACACGCACAACCGCTAGGCTAACTTATTAACACCACACTACAACCCACCCATAGAACACTATATACACATCATGCGCTACACCTCACACACACACACAACCATAGACACTTACACTATGACACTCATATTCACTATGTCATCTGTACACACCCATAATCACTATGACACTTATACACTCACCCATAGACACTTACACTCACCCATAGACACTTACACTCACACACACCCATACCACACACACTCACATACAACTATGTCACTTAACGCACTACCACTCACCTAGCACATTACCAACTGAGCCCCATAGCACACACACTCACCCATAGACCACTTACACTCACACTCATGCGCATTTTCACTCACCATAGACACTTTACACTAACCCCCCCCCCCACACACAACACACACACGATATTTTGACGCCGCAAACTTTGATACCTCAGCCTTTGATGCCTCATCACTTTGATGATCGCAAAACTGTGTGATTGCCTCATTTTGATGCCCTCCGGGACTTTTGATGTCTCAACTTGATGCCTCAACTTTGATGCCTACACTTTTGAGGATTGCCCTCAAACTTTAAAATGACTTAGTGTTTAGATGGCTCAGCTATTGACTGGACTCAACTGATGTTATAGCTCTAACTTTGCTTGCTCATCTCTGATGTCCATCTCATCTTTGAAACCCTCCTAATCGTGATGATTCATCTTTGATGAATTCCATCTTTGTCGGTTCATCTTATGATGGCCTTCGATCTTTATGACTCAGATTTATTGATGGGTCCCAACCCCTGAGCCTAGAATAGCCCTAACAATGGCATCTACCCCTATTTCTTAACGCGTCTAATGGAGGAGTCGATTGGGATATATTACCAAGTTGCTCAGGATCCGTCTGTACCTAGTATGAGTTAGGCTTTTCTAGCCTTAAGCACACTGACTCATAGCAATAACACCTAATATTCGAAGGCCTACCCCTATGTTTATCCAAGGTACTGATGAGGAGTACGATGCGCGGCATCATTATAAAGTTTGCTAGATGTTTCCTTTCTACCTTTTCTCAGAATCCTACCCCTACCCTACCCTACCACATCCATAGAAGCCAGAAGCTAATATTGATGTCCTCCCCTAGGTCACTAAGCAGCACCCAGACACGCGCCCGCAAGCATTGTGCCCCCTCCGCGAAAAGGACAGTCGTCAATCCACCGCACCCGCAACGGTGCCGACCCGCCGCTGTGCGCCCGCAGGCGCCAATATTTCCCGCGTAACCGCCCCGCCTGCGATGCACCGCGAGGCCGCCCCAATATTTCCGCGTAACCGCCACAGCCAACGGCCCTTAAACCGCAGCCACGTCGCCGCCCGCAGGAACGCACAATACATTCCGCAACTAGCGAACCCGAACAAAATATGATATCAATGTAAAACTATTCAAATCAAAAAAATTCTTTTCAAATATATTCTTGATAATTACATTAAAGGTTTGTTAAAACTAATTTTGTCGCCACAAACTTGTATCGTAAACATTTTTTTTATTTTTCAATATCCTGCATGCCCAAGCTTGTTATTCTAAACTAAATGTATAGTTTAAGGCCCTTCACCATCAGAGAGACACGTGTGATTTTAGACGATAGAAGGATTACTCCGTCCAATCCTCACAAGAAAGGAAACATTTCCTTCTTACCTGCTTAAAGAATCTTACCGATCCAGCATGTTTCAGTCTGGACAATATATTTATAAAAATAGATAATAATAACACTGACCTCTCTCCGATTCTCCGCTATACTGGAATTAGCCTTTTGAACCTCACAGCCTGCTATGGTATATTACGGCATTAAATTCAGCCCGGCGCGATACATAAAAACGAAAGGTTTATCCTACACATTATGCCTAAATTCAGCCCTAACCCCGTAGTAATTTCCACCACATTTACAGAAAGAGGTCCCGTTTGAAATATATTTTGACCTGTTGGGTTAGGCCTCAATATCGCCCGGGCACTGCCAGTTACAAAAAGGCATTATCCTAAATTTTTAGGTTACTCAAACGTTAAGTTATTCAACACAATTTTACGAAACAACGACGGTCAGTTTTCGTACTCTGTAAGGCAAGGTCCAAACCGTGCATCGAATGTGTTAGTTGCTGACTTCTTCCCAACGGCATGGCAATTGTCAACGTACATAGTAGTGATAAAGATAAATCCGAATTATGTTAAAAACTCTATTGAAATACTTCTCTTATAGTTTAACATCTGCAGTGCGAATAATAATAAAAGTGTACGAGATAATTAATTTTTATCTTTTATTAAAACACACAGAATCCATTTTCTTAAAGTAAAGGTTTCGTCTCTTTTAAGCCAGCAGTGACCAGCAACTTATTTGTAAATCATATGTTCACTTATTACTTCCAACTTGATAACATGGAGTAAAGCGCATGTGAATGGTAAGCAGTAAGATTCAATAGTAAAACCACAAGCCGCCCAAGCTGCGGCAAGCCTCTCCGGTGTTCTGTAAGCGGACTTGCTAGATGGTTTTCTGCCTTACCTGATTTACTGCAAATTCTATTGCTTTTAAGGTATCTAAAATTTATAGGTATGTTTAACAAATTACAATAACTTTTACGGTAAAAATAAAGAGAGTAAAGGGAGAGTTATAAAAAATTTGATAAACAAAAAAACCAGTACATTAACCGTCTCGCACGAACCTCAATCACTACATCTGTCTTTGTCTATCACAAGGATAATGATACTTGATTTATCTACTAGGTATATGTTTTAGAAAACTTTGAAATAATTTTAGTTTAATTGAATGAGTAATATAAAGATGAGTAATATAAATGGACGTGTTTAATTAAAACATAACAATGCTTTTAATAAATATATACGTTAACCCTCTGTGTGTGCTCGCCGATTGATGTCTCTCAAATAATTTATCACCTCATCTATAGTTCTATTTTACAATACTTCGAAACTGAGAGTGGGTTCTCGTTGTTGGTGTCCCGTTAGTATTGTAACTTTTAGACACTCTGTGTAAACTCGTCTCAGAGAATCTTGCAATCTCCTAACTTCGATATTCTGTGGCTTATAAATCTTTCTCCATGCTACAACCATTATTTTGTGTTTATGCTACCGCTTTCCGTTGTAAATAGACACAGATTTTTCAGTGGTCAGTGGCCCGTTTTTGGAGCTATTTGCTGTGTCTTACTACCTTCTCATGAGACTTTACTTTCCCATCAATGCCGAAGTCATCTTATTTTAGGCTGAATTTTACAACCTCTTTTCGACAATAAAAACACCATTTTCACCTCACCTAGCGGGAACTCTGGCCACAATTGCTAAGGTTCCCTAATTATCATACTTCTCCTTCATCAGATCTACCATGCCCTTAGCTAGCATGCCTCAGTAATTTCTTGGCACTTAAAGACGTAATACACAAATTAGCGAGCATATACATCGGTACGTCATTCTCTGTACCACACAATAAAACCTGTTCTACCATATGAGTCAGCATAATGAATCACTGTTAGGTCTGACTTGGTATGAATAAAAAAGAACATACTGCTAAATACTACAGTGAGTATCACCATCTGACATAAATAATAAAAATAATAAAAATTAAACAATACATGTAATAAGATAGTCCTCTCGCGAAAGAAAGGTACAATAGAATAAAAATATTGAGAAAACAGTAATTTAATAAATATACGAGGTTAAAGCAGTTAAAACATATGAGTTTCACAGCAAGTTAAAACATGACGCTTCACAGCAGTAAAAACCAGTCAAAACAAGAAGCAACCATCACCTAATCCACTTGTATCCGAGGGGCTTGCGATTACCCCCCGGCTACTTTCACCCTAAATGCTGATAGTATTACTCACCAACTTCATAATCCTTGATGTTCGCATGATGTGTGTTACCTGGATATTCTTAGACTGGCCCTACTTTTTCACGGGAGAGAAAACATCGGGCATATTGTTAATGTAGTCAGTAATGTGGAAAAATAACTTATATTGACTGATTACACCTTACTTAGCTAAAATTTCATTAGGTCTACACTAAGACGTAATTACTGCAGAATGGTGAGATTAGTTCTCAGAACAAGGCTCTGAGAGCACTTTAACTAACTCACAGTAGAAAAAACTATGAAACGGCACATATTTACTTACACCTTTTTAAGTTGGGTCTACTGCTGATAAAAAACATTTCTTGATCCCTTGTGTTGCCTACTCGAAATACAATACTATTCTAACCATCTTATTTGTTTACTATGCTGTCTTTACTCGATTTCCTTTTCTGCTCTCCATATTAAATCCGCCCATATAAGAGCTATGTAATCAGTCCTTGAATGCAAACAATATAATCCGGAGTTATCTCTTTAAAGCTAGCTAACACTGCCCTTAATAATACTCATGAGAAATAATAAAGCACCAGCAGTAAAACATACAAGCAGTGCGGTGAGAAAACATACTCAAGGCCCTATATACTTATACACCCTTCTTTATCTGCTTAAGTCCCAACCACCACTCTACTGGCTATCGATGTATTTACTGATTAGGTCGGCTTCTCAGAGGTTTTCTGTATCCTTATACTCTAGTATATGTCGTTTACTTACTTTCACATAACCAACTTCCTACCGTTGTGAGTCCCAATATTATCGTGTGTAATGTTTTCAAACAAATAACAACTGATTAATGTTTCACTTATCAGTGACCCAACGTGCCTGTATTATCACTTTATATCTTATCAACTAATGTGACAACATATAATTTTCTGATACCTAAGAAAGTATATAATATGATATACAGTAGAGGGGAAGAGTACTTTATGCGAAAGTAAAAGAATTGCACTATATACCTATCCGTGGCACTATTTTGAAGCTGGCGTGTCTTCTCATTTCCTAGCTTTTCTTCTCTCTATGCTTTGAATGACTTGTTTACAATAACGTGAATTTTTTTTCTAGCGTCAAGAATGTCTCGGACAGAATAGCCACGCTGATCGGTTTATCAAATTCCCACATTAACAATCAATTCCCCGGCTAATAAGGTCGTCGTAGTAGAAGTCAGACTCTTTGCTTTACACCAATATACTAATCGACATATTTATAGCATGACCCTATGATCACTCAGACAAGTCCTGAGAATGTGAGTATACCCTGAGTTGCTTAGTGACTCAGTCAACCCACTCAATTTTTTCCCTTTTTTTCTTTCATCTTTGCTCCCTAAAAAAAATTTGCACGATTTTGTTATTCAGATATGCTCTTCCGAAGGTCAAAACTTTCGGTTGAACCATACTTTTCTCTGTCTCATTTGGATTGGCGCTATTGGCGATATCCTGAGCCCATTCTATAGCAGGCCTTGTGGGGACCGTTCTCGTGCGGCGCGAGGCAGTCGGGCGGTTTTGCGTCTGGTAGAGGATTTAGAACCAGCTTTGTGAGACGGAGAGATTACCTTGCTCAGCTGCTACGTCCCACTGACTTCTCCTAAATTATCCGCCGGCCCTTTCCTTATGGTGTTTTCGCCATCGCTCTCGCGCCAAGAGCCTTTCTTATCATGGCAAGCATTCACTATTCCTAGATGCGCCACATATCAGCACTTTGTTGATGGACGGCTCCGAACGTATACCGCGACAATAGAACTTTCTTCGTTTCTTCACCCGCAATCTAATATTACCGCCTGCACGTGCAGTGACACATGTGGACCACGCATCTTACCTCATCTCGTACTCCGCTCCTGCTTCCAACTGCTCAACCCTCTCGGTCCGTGTCTGTAACCGTTCTTCATTAGACCGATTTTCCTCTCAGATCGCCACTTCTAAACACTTGTCGTATCTGCAATCTTTACACAATAAAAAAAATCGTACTTTAGGAGGACCCTCTTTGCACTCTTCTGGCTCGCACTCTCGCCATGCTCTACAAACATCGCTCTTGACACCTGATGAAAATCTAAATACTGTACGCTTTCCGATTCTGCATACCTTGGCGGATGCCCTGCGATGCGAATACTCTCAGTCGGCCGCGACGGTGCACAGCTAGGCATCCGTGAAATTCATACTCGTTTGTAAAAGCATGATGCAATCATTCTTTTCAACTTATTTCCCCTCTCAAACACACCACTCCAACTCTTTTATCCTTCCTTGTATGCTGTGGGGACAACATAATACATTTTCGTGTGCTTCTGGCTGAAGCAACTCTCAGTCCTTATAAAGAGCGTGTCTCAGTTGATAGGAGGGCCTCAAGCCACAGCGACTGCTGACGAGCGTCCTCAAACCTGTGGGAAGTGGTGCTCCTGCTTATGACCTTAGGGGGGTAAAGAACACATTCAATATAAGCTCATCATTACTGCTTATTTGATGTATATTAATGTATCATAATACTAGAGTATTAGTATATATATAGTAATATATAATATATATATAGATATCTTAGTATTTAATGGATGAATATAATAGTATATATTGTAATACCTATACTACGTACTACCGGTATATAATAAAGTTATACGTTCATCAGAAACGCAAGGATGTACAGAAAAACCTTGGAAAATACTCATTTTAAATTATTAAAATATATTGTGTAATGCAAAAACCCCGTAAGACCAACAGTGTTTATTAAACTAACAATAATAATATCATACCCATAAACTTCTTTCTGAAACTAATAACACCCATTGAAATTAAAACTTAAAATTAATAATTATTTAATATTTGTCACGAATGTTATAAGCGGGAGCTTCTTCTTTCTCGCAGAGTGACTCAGTTTTAATCCTATAAATACTAATGCCATCTTATAATATTCGGGAGAGGCGTTTTGCGTACCGTCTTTGCTTATGAGTTATGATGTCTCTCAGTTCAGTCGTTGAAAAAAGACATAACGCTGGGATAACTCATAATATTATGTTCTACTATGTGAATTGGAATTTACATATTAGCTGTCCCTACCTATCTCATATCACCAATCGTCAACACAAGAACACACTATTACAATTACATAATTATATCACATAAACCAATAATCCCGTAACTCGAAGCTGCTCTGTCATTCCCCCACAAGGAACACCATCTTTTCTAACACATATTAGAAAACTATCACTATTTTATCGATATGGCACAGAGAGCTGTACCCTTGGGTGAATTTTTGCTTCCGATTAATTTTGTGTGTATCTGATACGCTTCGCGGTTCCGTTATGTCTTCTCCGGTAAGCAGTAAACTTATCCCCATCATCAGGTAGATTACGCTATATCAGGGAAATCATTACAATACAATATATATCTGAGGTCATTCATAATAATGATATATTCATACCTATAGAATACCCATCAAATCAGTATATATATATTATAATATGATATCTCGAACCAATAAGACTCAATAAAGATTGATTATTCATCTCATAAGTATATAAGTACTATGATTAATACTTATATACTATTCACTCAATTCATAAATTATAATATCATGAGGAGTGTATATTTATTCAAAATAGGTCGACCATTGCACTGAGAAAGATCCACTCCATCAACATGATCTTACTCAAAACGACCAGTACACAGCTACCCAGGAAAAAGGAATACATTGGCTGTTAATGCTCGCGGACTCCCCATTTAGCCCGATAGCGGAAAAAAATAAGTAAATAAAAACATTTAAATAAAAAAAAGAAGATTATATTTCATGGTTTAAGTCATCGCATATAACCTACAAGCGATATAAAAGGAATAACATGGGTGTTGGTAAACCTTTGAACAATGTTATGAAAGAAGGAAATTGATAGGTACAATACAAAATAAAAAAATAATATAAGAAAGATTATAATTTACAGATTAAACATATAGGGCCGACGCGTGTCATATATATATACAAAAGGGACCTGCTATGGTCTAATGCACCTTATTAAGCGTGGTGGTTTACCGTCGACTATAATACATAAAAATAGACTTTCTATATTTGAAGGAGCTTTATGCTTCTTATTTATAAACTAACACCAAATATCCGCTAAGAGGGGAGCCCTTTTCAATATAATACAGTCATCTGTATGGCAGTGTCGGGGTCTTCTCGGCCTTCCGGGGAAACTACGGTGGGTAGGACTAATTCCTCCCCCCCTCCCCGAGGCGGGTCTCCGGAACCCCCGCTCTTTGGTATTTGGGTGTCGCGGGGTTCCTCCGCCCCTCCCTACGGGGTATGGAAAACGTCCCTCCGTCTGCTGTGTTGTTCCCCGTCGGCTCGAGCCCCCTAAATTGCCGTGTTAATACCTTTACAAATAATATACTATAATATTTTACTATTTGTCCCAGCACCCCCTAAACAAAAAATACCCAATTTTTATGTTTAATTTTTTGTTTTTACCTTTTTTTTCCTAAACCGAAAAGTTTTACAGAGGACTTGCCAAAATATGTTATTATTCATTTCGCTGTAGCTTTTGTAAGTTTTCGAAGATATGATTTTTTACTTATTTCAGTCTCACTGGGTACAAGTGTGTTGCTCACAGGAAGTGTGTCTTCCATGGTAGCAGATGTATTTCCGTTTTTATTCCCTGTTGATTAGCTGTTGTAGTTTTTGAGATAATGGTGTAGTTCTGTTGGGAGCTACTTGTAAGGAAAGGCTGCCGCTGTGATAAAAACCATATAAGATTTTGAAACATCATCGATTAGTTGCTTCTACTGTCTATATATATTATATAACTACCTTATGTCAGGCTATCATTTCGAGTATGCGTGTACTCTATATATATTATATGTAGTATTTAGTCATATTAAGGAAAAGTGTATATACTAGTTCATATAATATAATAGTGGACAATTAATGATGTATATTAGTATATATTACTATAAAAATATATATGCCAGCCTTCCGAAAAGTTCAGCCATGTAACTAAAAAACTATTAAACAGCTACAGGAAATAAAAACATATTCTGATTCTCATAAGAGAGAATTTAGAAGACCCACTTAAAAAAATTATTTTATCTAATATTTATTAATAACACCTTAACACCTTAGTAAAATCTTAGGTTTTGGCAGCGTACGCTCTCATTCAACCTTGGCAGTGCGTTCGCTCTCTCCAACTTCCAAATTCGTGCAGTAGTAGGCGAGAAACCAAGAGTTGTTCTCATAGAATTATTATTTTATTATGCCTACTGAGGAGATAGAATTGTTGATTTTGTTTCTTTATGTGTATTTCGCCTCTTTTTAGGGCCGCCGGTTCGGGGCCCGACGGAGGGAACAGCCGTGTTCCCCCGGTAATCGAGGAAACCCCTGTCACCGACTCTTGTCCGCCTGTTCGATGGTGAATTTTACCCATGGGATATATTTTAGTTCAAAAAAAATTGACTAGATGGTCGACTTTGACAGTGTTGCGACTTCAGTCTATAGCTGAGAGATAGGAGTCCTTCGGCTTCTTCGTCGAGAGATAGTAAAAGTTTGATTCCTAATGTATTGTCATAAGGATATTTTTACCAAGATAGCATCTCTTATAGTTTAAATAGTTTTATAAAATGTTTAGTCAATAAAGTGTTAGTGTTATATCTTTTTTTAATATTTATTAAGTAATGATGTTAATCATAAATGTTCTCTGTTCTGATCAATTTCAAAAATCAAGTTCATATGTTTTACATATCGATTCGTAGAGACTCCTTTTCAGAACTTGACTCTTTCGTTAATTTGCTATGATCCTTTTGTGTTGGTGGTCGACTCTGACTCAGCATCTACTATACTGTGATTATCACAGCATATGTTAGATACGCTTAGCTGAATGTGACAGTGTTCAGTATAAGTTAGTTATATCACTGCTATCTATATCTGGATAATAGTAATGTTCATATTAATAGTTAGAAATATTAGCATGAAAGAAATACTAAGGTGGTAAAAAAAGTATATGAAAATGAAGCAATACAACATCAATTAATCAATCTGAATAAACGTTTGTACAATCTACATGATCTTTATTTCTTATTTAATTAACTTTTAATATTTGAGTGTTTTGCAGGTACTAATTATCATCCTTATTTATATTAATGATATAGTCCTTTTTGTTCATTCTTTACATCATTAATATCTAAAGGAATGAAGTATGAACAAATAGGCTCAAAAAGATTCCAGAAAAAGAAATACAGTGTACTCTTTTTCACGTTTTTTCAGAGAAATACTGTTAAAATTCAGGAATATAAATATAAGAATTGCAAGTGCTTATTTATATAGATGTGTATTTTTGTATTTTAGTTGCTAATTTTGTATATTACCTTTACCAAAAAAATTTAATTGAAATTTTAAAATGTTAAATAATACTCTAAGGGTAAATCGCATTGATATGTAGGAGTGGGAGGGATTTGCGGCATGCATTTGGAGTCGCATTGGGGTTTCCGCTCAGCCTACCTTTCCCCCTTTACCCTAGACATGCGGTCTTCCACACACCTCCAGTGAATCACCTCATAGTTGAGCCAATTTCTTTCCGCCTTCATATTTTTTCAAGTGTTTTCTGGAGCTTCTTAAAGAAAAGAGAGTGAGTGTTATGCAATAACTATGCAAAAAACACAAATCCGTACACAGCGTTTTAAAGGGAAATCCTCTTTAGCTTTCTTAAATGTTCCCAATGCACTGAAAAAAATAAACTTCATATAAAAGTTCCAAAAGAAATAGAACGTCATAGAAATTTGGTTTGTTATTATATCAATAGTTAAAATATCAATTTTGATAATCATTAAGAACGTGTTAATGCTAAAAAAGTATCGATATATCGATATTTATTTATATATCGATCATCCCTATACAGAAACCCAATTCTATGTTCCAAATCTATGGTTTTGAGTTTTCAGATAAATAATATAATAAATGGATTTAAAAGTTAAAAAGCAATAATATGATAAATGTAAAATAAATATAATAAAATAAATGATAAATGAAGAAGTTTTTCTCCAATACATATATATTTCATATAAGCTTTTAGGCCCTTTCTCACAAATATATATATATATATATATATATATATATATAATATATATATTAATATATATTATAATATAATTATATAATTTTTCATAATTTACTTATGTAATTTCTACTACTATTATAACTATAGAGGAAGACAACTGGGTTACGGTTTTGACAAGTACGACTGAAATTGAAGCTTGAAGTACTCATTATAGTTATTACTTACGGATACCGATAAATGATATTACCGTAGCGCATATACTACTGGAATATATATTATCAATAATATAAATCACATATTGGTACTCGCGATAAATATAGATATAGTGATCACTGGTATATACACCTATATAGGATATTAGTAATACGTGCCTTATTATATATAATAGGATATATTATCAGGTATATACTACCATAATCCTTATTATATATATATAATATCATATTAAAAGTATATATATATATATATTACTATAAATTTGAGATAGGTGATCCCGTATAGATTACCATATTGGTAGATTATATAATAGTATAATATATATATATATATCTATTTTATATATAAATATACCTATATATAATATTTTCAAATGTATATAATATATATAAAAATTATTAAATATATTAAATAGTTTAATATTTTATTTAAAGTTATAATATTATAAGTATATTTTTGTTTCCTTATAGGATGCAATTTCACAATAATAAATAACATAAAGTCAGCAGAAGAGTTTTTTATTTGCTTTCGGTGTTACTTTTCGATTGAAAAATTGAGAAAACATATCAACATGCTAAAGAAAATCATTAATAAATATAACTTTTTTAAATATTTTATGCATGGTCTTTTTTATGGTTTTAAACGCAGTGGTTTTTTTTTTTGGTCTTAAACGATGGTTTTGAAACTAATGGTTTAAACCAAAATGGTTTAAACCATCCCACCCTATATATTACTATTTAATATAATATATATATATATATAATATAATATATATATATATATATATATATATATATATATATATAATTATATCATATATATATATATATATATATATATAATATATATATATAATATATATATATAATATATATATATATCAGGGGCGTAAACACATAGGTTAGGTAGGGTAGGTAGCTCCCTACTCAATATTTTTGAGTCTTTTTTGATATAATAAATTAAATGGTAAAGTTAACTAAACCTATTACAATTTTTTATTTGAAAGAAAAAAAAGAAAGCAGATTTATAAAATAAACTTTAAAAGAAAACAACTACATTAGCAATAGCATTTATAATAACTAAATTCATTTTTTTGGGAAAAAAATTTTGCCTGCCTACTCTGTTCTTATGAGTAAAATTCTATGCTATGGGTGTACATAGAATTTTTAATTTCATAAATATTAAATATATCGACAGGCCAGACATTATTACCTTTGCTGTACGAACGAAAAATACGAGAATCCACAGGAACGAAACTTTTCGTTCAGGCGAAAACGTCCGATAGAAAATTTGAAAAAGAAGAAATTTTGAATCTCTCTCTCTCTCTCTCCTCTCTCTCTCTCTCTCTCTCATCTCTCGTCTCTATATATATATATATAGTATATATATATATATATATTTATACAATATATATAGCGTATCGGGGAAAAGCCGTGAAAGGTAATTTTAAATAAAAATGTCATTATATATTTTTTATTATTTTCTAATAATATATTTGTATATATTATATCCAAAATAATTTTTATGTAATGGTTATGAACTATATAATAATTATTATTGTTTAATTATTGTTATTATTACTATAACCTATCTTCACTTATCTATATCTATGATCTGATGAAATTGAACTATAAGTTAATAAAAATAAGTTCTATCGTTATAGACCGGAGTGATGAAAATGTGCGTACATTATATAGATATATATATATATACAAAAATAAATATAAAAAAAAAAGGGCTCATAATTATATTGATTTAAAAAGTGTTCAAATATTATTTATATTATTCACTCTAAAAACTATAAAAATCTTTAAATAATGTTACATAAATTTAAAATTTATAAATATGTGATAAAAATTTTTTAGGTATATATATATATCAGTAAAAATTTTAGAATTACATTTCCTATGATCTTGGCTAACTCCAACTTTCGTAATATAAGTGGCCAATTTTTGTTAAAAAAGTGAAAATATTATTATTTTACTAATTTAATAGAAATATTAAATAATTTATAATTGTTATAATTCATTTTTTTTCAATGCTTATTATAGTTACATATAAAAAAAATGAAAAAAAAAATTTCAAAATATTTATTGGTTCACTAATAAAATCACGTTTGCAAATGTTAATAAAAATTAATAACTTAGAAGCCGCATTGGCCCCTTCAATCTCACAAATAATTTAAAATTCTATATAAATAATATTATAATACTCCTCATACTTCTTAAACATTTAAATTATAACTCTAGTTTGGACAAGCAAGTACTAAAAATAAATAATATTTACTTCGAGCTAGCCCACTGATAGTGATACTTTTACCTCGGGAAATGACCCTAGGAAAAGTTGTGATATCACCGAATTCCATATTTGAAAGGAATAATGGAGATTTTTCAAAAATAAATTTATTAAAATAATTAATCATACATTATTGTTATACACTTTTTTTACTATTCTTAAATTCGTATTGCTAAATAAATCAAATTTAAACTCTAAATGTGAGAAAAAAACTATTAAGTTAAAATATAGATGTACTTTTAAAATTTCGTGATAATATATTTTTCATGATTCATTATGAAAATAAAATAAAAAACGATTTTTGACCGATTTTCCCTCATTTTATGTAATAAGAGTATTTATATTATATATTATAATATATTAATATATATATATATATATATATATATATATATATATATATATATATAATATTAATTATATATATATAGATATATATATATATATATATATAAATATATATATTAATATATAAACACATATATATATACACATATATATTAATTATTTATTACTAATATTATATACTATATATATATATATATATTTAGTACGTGTATATATTTATAATATATATATATATATTATAATATATATATATATATATATTAATATATATATATATATATATATATATATAATATATTATAAATATATATATATATATTAATTATATAATTATATATATATATATATTATATTATATTATTATATATATATATAGTATATATATATATATATATATATTATATTATATTAATATATATATATATATATATATATATATATTATATTATAATTAACATATATATATATATACATCATACATATCAAACATTAACATTACATAGCATACATACATACGAATTAACATACATCACCATACATACTCTAATAAACACTTTGTGGAGATAACATACATATCTAGGTACAGTACATATTTAGAGGTGGAGTGAGCATGACATACGATAAATATTATGAAATAACACTGTGATTTTAACTATTATTATTGGTCGTATATTTTAACGTATTTATTCCTTATCACTCATAATATTAATATTTCACACTAGCTTTCTGAGAAAATAAGAAATAATTACATTTTCTTCTGAATATATGGAGGAGACTGGAAAGGGAGAGGGAATGTTTGGGCATAGAGTATAACTTAGGCTTAGCTTATAATGTTTATTAGGGATTTAGACTTTGTTCTTTCCATATATCACAATTAGGAATCCTTCTTTATTATCTCAAGTATTATAGAATATTCATTTTATTATTCTCATGTGAGTATAAAATAAAAAAAATATATCAAAATTTTTTAATGAATTTCACCTTATTTGTAAGAGTATTCAACTGTAGAGAGATTTTTCTTTATTATCCTATATTTTACTACTCACATAAATAACTATGCATCATTATACCTAGTTGTACTTACTTACATTTATTCATTACACATACATTTATCATAATACAAAAATAAAGTATACATACTTTTACTAGTCACAAGTGATTAATATTTCTTTTACTTAGTGACTAAATGCTTACTCCTTGATGAGATTATATTGAGGTTAACTATTGGCATATAAATTCTAAAGTTATATTTATTTGGAGTAGATAATTATATGACTCTGATTTTACTAGTGAAAATGACTTCACTCAACAACTGAACCTTTTTATTACCCTGTACTTAGTCATATACGTATACTTATAACATTATCACTTTCCTACCTATTTTCACAATTATTTATGGTCAATAATTATCTTCAAGCATCCATTATTATTCTCTATTTACATAATTAATCTATTATTTATTATATTATAATTCATTTAGAAAATATAAAGTTACATTAGTATCTTGGGTCTACTACAGTTTTAAAACAATTATTCATTATGAGAGAAGATTTGAGAGATTAATATATAGATGTAGAGAGTATTAATAATATTAGGTATAAGTTGATGATTGATACTGTTTATGCCTTATATATACGTTTCTAGTTAACCAATGAGATAATGGTTATTCAAAAAACTCTTATAGAATTTTTTATTTATTCATAGTATTTGCGTACTGTAATGTAGAATGTGAGATGAAATATATGTACTTAAATGATTTTTTTAATATTGTTACTGAATATTTATATATATATAATATAATGCTACTTTGAACTAGACTAGGTGTTATTTATAGATTGTTCATAATATTGAGCGATTTCCAGAGATTTCCTTTTCATTAGCTATGTACAATTCAACATACTCATGTAAATGGCGCTACCAGTTTACCCTCTAGTAGCAGGCGTGATCTTTTTGCACTTTTGAGGTTCTTTTTTAATAAACTCTCTACCAGTGTTGGGTTAGTTGCCATCGAAATCGGGATCTCTTTTGTGTTCTCTTTGGTTTAGACGTACTTTAAATAAATAAATAAATAAAAAATGAAATTATAAATAAACTTAATTTTAATCTTGATTGTCTATAAATTTTTTGTTTTTATATTTAAAATATCATATCTAGAAGTTACTTTATTATATACTTTCAAGAACTATTAAAGGTATATATTATTAAAAATTATGAGAACATTATATAATAAACAAGAAAATCATTATGTATTCCATCCCCGGTTGAAAGATTCCAGAGTTCCCCTGTAATAAAAGATATATATGCTCCATCTCGAAGGATCAATAGATTTATTATTAGGAGGTATTTATATCCTACCTACGATTATATTTCATTATAGTACGTAATTTATCTCAAAAATATAGGATTTTATTTAATTATTACCAGAATAAATGATAGAAATATACTGGGAAGACTATTGTACGAATGGGAGAGTACACCTTTACTACATAGTATTTATTTGTAAAACTGTCAGTAAAAGCCAGAGTGCAGTTATAAAAGAATACAATGAGTTGTATTGATAATTATTTTAAGCTATCTCTAATATATATTTAGTAGTAAAATGATTAATCTTAGTCAGCCTAGATTTAAACTTCATTATAATATCATTATAGTGACTCAATTTACTACTGTTATGATAATGGATTGTTAATATTATTAGCTTATATCACAAAATTATTATTTCTATACTAGGTATAAAATATATAGAAATATTTTGGAGGATTTACTGTACCACGCTGTCGCTCTGAATCCCTCACTTCTGTTGAAATGGCTGTATATTTACTATTCATATCAATTTGCGATATTATAAATAATTCATTATTTATTCTGTGATATTAGGTGAAGTAGGGGCTTTAGGTATATGTAAATGTAAATATATATATGATGATAAATTTATTTTTTTCAAGAAATATTAGGTATCTTGGATTTTAGGTTTTGGTATATGAGTAAGAATTTCTGGATTAAAGATCTTTTTGCATAGTGAGCTAGAATATAGGAGTTACTCAGTTTGGTCGTAAAGGTGTTAGGGCTATATATCATACTTATCAGTCATATCAAAATTAGATTGTTTATCAAAATACTAGGTAAAGTTGGGAGGAGTATGATATTATAGGGTACTATAATCTTGGGATAACAAATAACATGAAATGCGTAACTGAGTAATTAAAGTGGTCAGATATATATAATAAAAACTATTATATAAAATGTGTTACAGTAGCTCATATATAAGTAGATGATCGCATATAAAAAATATAGTGACCAGCATTCGAAAATAAAAAATGTCATTTATACTAAACAATTGCATCATATATTATATAGCTATTAGAAATAAAAAATGATGTAAGCTGATTTATTATATATATAATCATATATATATAATTATAAAATTAGATAAATCTTGAATAACATTATTTATAACACATATAACTGAGAGTGAATAGGTTATAAATATGAAAGTTGGATATTTTAGTATTATTAATGTTCAGTATAGTAATATATTATAGAAATAAGTAAGATAGTATAACTTATTATTTAATATACTATTAACTTTAAAAGCTTTGCTAAAGTCTAAAATATTAACAATATAATCAACTGTGATAATCTTCACCTCTGTCAATTGCAGTCGTAATAGTATATTCTCAATCTAAATCTATAAATAGTGAAGAATCCAGTTGATATTAGTATATTAAGATAACTTTAAGCAAGATTTTGAGTGAATCATGGTATCCCCAATAAGGATGATTAAAGAAGTATTTGCATAAATGTGGCTATATAGTTAGATTAGTGTAGTTCTTATAGAGTTGGATTTAAATGAAGTTGGTTGTCACGTAAAATATAGATAATAACAGTGTGTATACAATATATATATAATATGTAAATAAATTTAATCATATTATATAGAAAATAGTTAGTAAGAGTGGTGTCTAACACGGTAGTTACAGTGCTGGGGCACTATTTAGTATTCCTTACTATACTATTATAATAAGTATGGTGTTATTATATTAAGACAGAGACTTAAAATATGCCAGAGTTTCATAAGTTAGCTAAGTATATTGATATCAATAGTGTCACATACTACACATATTATTAGTAATAAAAGTGAATAGGTATATGATATAAAGATTCAATAAATGATTCATTAGAAAATACTCACTACTTGGGTATGGGGTAGATTAATAAGTGATTGAGCTAATATGTGAAAAATTTATAGTAATAAGTGTGTAAGGTTCTTCATCTACTATATGGTTTAAAATCTACAAATAAAAGTTTTACACTAGTATATGATTGTATTCGGAGGAATTTCGTGTGTGGCTTTTCGCGATATGAATGCTGATGAGGCAAGGTATAAAAAGATTATTAGTCGTGAATTATAACTTGGGAGTTATAAATTATATGTAATGATGATGGAGAAGATAAAGTCAGCTGTTCGAAAGTCCCGATAGGAGTAAATATATTGCAAAGTCTGTCACGTAGAAATGAAGAATATTACTCAGATGGGGGGCTATCAACCATACTCGGCGGGTATGAGACTGTTCGCTTGTACTATATCGGACAGGACGCATAGGAAGTTATAAGGTAAACTGTATATAATTAAGCCTCGATGTTGTAGCGGAATGTGAGTGGATGCAGTTTAGCCACTAAATAGAGCTAATGCGTCTATGAGTTTGGGGCCCGCGACGAAAAGACGCAACACTGGACCTGGTATGGCAATATCGGCGACAGACCAGACTGGAGTCACGACGCGACGTGTGCGGCATACAGTACACAGAGGCACACATTAAAGTATTGGGATATTAATAATCTCATATTACGGTCGAAGAATGTGATGAGGCGCTACCAGGAAGGGGATCACTATCATGGAGTCTTATGTGATGTGTTAAGAGGCGCTCTCGGATTGCTGGACGCATCTCCTCTTCTGCGAGTGTGCATAATCATTGTCCTGATCACGAAGGCGATCTGCTACCGCAGAGAAGCCGAATGTATCCGAGATCTGCTCATCCATACTGTACTGTTATCCTTTACTTAATTATATTTATATACTCTCATATATTCTATTAGTAATATATATTTATTATTAACTCAAAAATTCATATATAATTAATAATTTTTATTTATTACTATTATATAATATGGTATTAGATTATGCTGGGAGGTATCAAGGGTGTATTGTATCTATTTCATGTAATTATTATTGATGTAGTGAGTAATTCATATAATATTAATTATATGAAAAGAAACTAAAATATTTCTTTTACATGATTTGTTCATTTCATTATTATTCATTATTAGTAGTTAGATATAGTTAAGTAAGGTTGGTAGTAGATAGAACAATAGTAGCAATGATATTTATAGTAATGATAATGACGTTAGTAGTGGTAGTGGTTGTAGTAGTAGTAGTTATCGTATCGGTGAATAAAAAAATAGATTTGGAGGTGTGTGTTCATGGACCTGGGCAGGAAGGGGTAAGGTTCTCGAAGTATATTGGTGCAATCAAAGTTTTCGGTGCACACCAACTTTGTGAAATCCAAAGGGCTTGGCACTATAGGTGTGGGAGACCCACTGGCCACCGCGTTATTAAGGGTATCATATTATTATAGATTCTAGTTATTATAAAACACGAAGCACCAAAGGCTGAGAGGATTTTTGGTTATGTTAGTACAGGATGCTATGATTGATGTAGGTCGATAGATCTGTGATCATCTAGAAAATAGTACTTGTTATATGAATGCTGTGGAGTATGATTGGATCGGCTCTTGGGGGTTCACCGGATGCTTCATGGATGCACGGGCATGCAAGCGCATAGTCTGATATGAAGGTCATATAAATCGAGATCTGTGGATATATAGACGGAGTGATTTGTTAGGTCACTTTAATATATATATCATTAGTTTTGGAAGCTTTAACGCGAGTCCTCGACAAGATCGGAGAAATATTATTGTATCTTCATGACAACGCATTCAAAGTTAAAGAAAACAATACATCAAATAAATAGACTAAATTGAGAATTAGAATATAAAATCATATCTGTGTTCACGTGCTCTATTTGTTTTATAACTTAATAATTTTTGTAGCGTATTTTTGTGTATCTCATATCCGGAGGAACAGTCTCGACAGGCACCGTAGTGAGACTTATAATAGCAAGTAAGTGTGTACCTATTATCTCAATAACATTCCTTATCAACATGCTCTCTACATCACGGTTTGTCTCGATGATGACCATACGCTCTGTTGCATCTATGGTGTGAATACCTGATGTCTTGAGTTCTCATAAGCAGATCTAACACTTGTTTACTTAAAAATATTGTAATGTTTTATCTAATATACCTCATCAACTATGCACACAGCTCTAATATTTCCACCAGATAAACTTAACACACACCAAAAGATGATGCACTTATAGACAACTTACATTCTCACTGTACCATCCAATCTTCCTTACTAACGTTTTCTTATAAATAGGCACAACAGTAACTGGCTGTGGTTTTTCTCATATATGTCACTAGTTATGATCTAAGGTCAAATTTTAAATAAAATTGTAACGTTTTACATACCTAAAGCAGTAAATCACATACAACATAACAAGTGTTATAACCAACTTTATCCGATCTTCCATACCTGACCAATATCTAAAATTACAGGTGCCCTTTCTTGCAAGTATCTAGGTTGTAGTTCTCATATTGATTCAACGTGTTCATATTATCATTGTATATAACTTAAAAACTCTGTAAATATAATAACGTTTTTAACATCCACCATTCCTAGAGGACCGTCGAGCTAAATCATACTTAATCATTGGAGGAATATTACTGATACCTAATCTAAACGTTTAATATCTTTTCACTCTACTGACCTCTATCTTGTGAATCTTCAAAACTTCTTATAAATGTTGTATTTCAGATTACATGTGACTTATACAAAGGAACTTTAGGTCCTCCAAACTATATCTAAGTTCCTAAATTTTTTTACTATATACAGGTTAATGTAACGTTTTACATCACTCTGAGAGGAGAGTAAATCAGCATAACAATAAGGCATCTAATACGGACAATCTGACCCAGCATCTTTACTCGCGTGGAACAACTGAACTCAATCTTATGCGAATCCATTTTTATCGCATGACTCAACTTTATTTAGATACTTTATACTTGTATTCTCATTAGATTATAACAAGATGCTAAAATATATCTTCTTCAGATTGTATTACTATCTTATGCTTACACTACAATAACTATAAATATATTCAAGGTTTTAGTATCATACGTGCACAATTCTCAATAGACAGAGGGTATTAATGGGTATCTGCTAACTATAAGTTCTTCTACTCATATATTTATTACTTAAAAGATCTACTTCAACTTCTATTCTACTTCATAGACTATCATGAATAATATTACTCAATAACATCTAAACAAGCGTACAATAACTTTTAACATATCATCTCTTCTTAATCAATCTCACTGATTAAGCCCCCAGAATACACTCTTAATCTCTCTCGCGAGGCAACCAGTCTCCAACACTTAGCAGCAAGTGAAGTAACTACCAAAGCATAACAAAGACGCAACCTATTCACACTTTTTCTAACAGTATCACTGATATTTTTTACAATTAAATGTTTAACGGAGTTTTAAAATCTAATAAACATAACCTCTGAATCTAACTGGAAAATACTCGTGCATTGTAAAATTGTATTTTAATAATGTAAGATGTCGATGCGGATGTCAGATTCCCAAGCAATGCAGATGTAGATTTGACCTAAGATACTAATAAGTATGTTCTCTATATCATTAGTGAAGATGCTCGTACCTAAAGCATTACTGGAACGTATATAAAGAAAAAGTAATATTCGTGAACAAAATAAACCCTTACACATTTTAGAGACTCTAGTGTAATCACACTATCACTCAAGTAACAATTCATTACAAATTAGGAGTCTCCACATAACACACACTTAACACATCATTAGTAATCTGTAATACTATAGCATACTATAAAGTCAACTCGCAATCCTATTATACTTTCACTTTCATAGATCCAATCGCTAATAATACTTCTTCATACACTAACACAGATTCTTATATCTTTACGTATACTCTTAAAATATTACTATAATGTCGATATATATGTATATTGGTATTCTAGAGAAGTGTATTCGCGAGCAACATTGGTTATATTTTGGGATACACTCACACTGAGAGGCCAGAACGTAAGTATATATCTATGGTCACTACTAACGTACAAAGTTTACACAATCTAATATTAATGGCTAGACAACTTTATCCGTTACATGTAGATCGCCCCAATATCTCGGAAACGAAGAGGAAATAATTGCTCCTAGAAAGTAGCACAGGAACAGAAAAAACTCCACCACCCATCTAAGACTCTTCAAAATCACCTAATTTCTTTCCATTCTTCCTAATACTTGACCACACGTGTGTACAACTGGGCCTCGGTCCAGTCACCAAAAGTTTTATCACACCATTTCACATAACATGCAGTCTGTAACATATGTCTTTCAAGCACACTACTATTTAAGTTCAGTAATCCATTTCATCCCTTAAACATTATGTTATTATACGTTTATGTCATTTACAACTAATAGGGAATACATCACTGTCCAACAATTTAACTAGGACTCTAATACTTGACCCCTTGACCCCCAGGTCATCTGAATTTTCAATCTCACATCAGTACTAACAAAGCAGCGAAAGAATAATATGCATAATCAAGTTAGATTTTATAGTATTACTTATGAGACTCAATCAAATCAAGCAAATCAAACACTAGTCTATTCTACCATCGTCATCTTTCCCTAAAAAACGGCCTAGTGTATTAATGTAATCAAGAGATTCGAAATCATTAATGAAAACTAAGTTTAATATCTAAAACTACATTATATACATACACATAAAAATACTTATATAAAGTATTTTATCACTCAAGGTCGTTATCTCATTACCTCTTTAATGACATTGTATTCGTCATCTCATTACCTCTTTAATGACATTGTATTCGTCATCTCATTACCTCTTTAATGACATTGTATTCGTCATCTCATTACCTCTTTAATGACATTGCATTCGTTAATCTCAACCCCTTGAGTATATTCCTAATAAATATGTTACATCACAACATTCGAGATTCAATTATATAATACTCCAGATTGAGGTTATAATCAATCAAGACGATACATAAACTAACTTACATAAAATATCACTACATTATGGAATACTTGACTAAAAGGTTTCTGCCTATCACTAAATTAAATAACACAATATGTAGCGTAAAGCATGAAACTAGTTGAAAAAATGGAGAGGTGAAAGGATGTTTACAAAACGATACAAACATATACACAACTTGACTCATAACAGAATAACATCACTGTTACGAGCATTAACTAAAGGCACTCTCAGTGCTGTAGTTCTGGTGCTCAACATAAAGTATGCACCTAATCATCCTGTTTGTGCATGGTGGCATACGATTTTGAACGTGAGCTGAGCGGGTGATAGTGCTAACCTAGGAACGCTATAGCCTGTGCAATTTGCGAGCTCATAATTGAGAGCTTAGACTTCAAATAGACGGTACTAGGAGGACAGCAGTAGTGCCAAGAATGAACTAGTAAAAATACTGATTATTAGGTGAAAGTCTACGCTAGTGTAAATCGGGTACCCGCTCAGGGATGAGACACACGGAAACTCTTTGTATAAGAGTGGTATACTGGAGCCAGTGTGCATGCACTTAACTACCGGAACGTACGGAAAACGAGTACTAACATTACACTGACACACATACGCGTTACACTCGCCTGTCTCACGTGGCATGTTACAAAATTAAGGACATTTTTTTTCTTTACAATTCTTACTATTACTTTTATTCTAACTTAAACAATATTAACGTTCAATCTTACATTGACACAGTAACATTTTATCAAAAAATGTTTTAATAATATACAGTATATAATTTAAATACCATCATATTAAAATTAATATACTAATAAACGAAGTACAAAGACGAATAAATGTATAATGATTTTTATAAGACTTATCTCGTTTTTATTAGATCATTCACGTCACTCCTTTTCAAAAAATACTACAACTTCTAAACATGAAAAATGATGTTTAATGCTTTTAACTATTTGCATAAAATTAGATGGCAATATATATAAACTTTATTTAAATATTACTTTGACCCTCTTGTTGCAGGAATCATATATACAAGGCAATATGTTAAACAGTCGCCATATTAATATATATTTCTATACGAGTTTTAATTGAATAAGGGTCTATTATAAATGACACATCGTTATGGATAACAAGTACCAAAACGTTAAGTAACAGAATTTATATTACAACAACGAAGCGTAGAGATTATTGCATAGGGAGATGTCATTACGTATTACAAACATCATAAGCGAACTAACTTAATCTATAATAATATATTAACTTTAGATAGAAAATAGGTGTATAAATAATTACATTACCTCACTTATGAATGTATTAATCAGATTACTATTAGAATTTTCTTTACAATCAGAAGAAAGTAAACAAGAATATATTACGTATGAACGAACCATATCAATCATAGTTCAAAATAGGGTATTAATATATTTACTAATGTATTAATGTACATATCAAACACTAATCTAAACAATTATATATATAATATAACAATATGATATATATATAAAGGAAAATAGTTTTACTTTGGATTCTAACCATAGAATATTTATAAATGCTATACGTAACATTGTTTTTCTAACATATAAAAAAGCTAAAATGAGCTCTGCCTCCGAGCAAACGAAAGATAATGTTTCAACTTTAATGATACGAATCTTAGCACAACTGAAACAAATTGAAACAAACTGTATTTAACATTAAATCAAAGTTATACACACTTTAAACTACCTAATGTAATAAGTAAAACTGAACAATTAGCACATACTACATAATATAACGATAACCTATAATATTTTTCCCTAATGGAGAGGGTGTCTGTGTTAGGTGTCTCTCCAACATTGACACAGTTAATTATTAATTTTAGACTAAAGAATATTTATCATATATATAAACCTATATGTATATTAATTTAATACATTAAACTCAGTAAGCAGTTAGAATAGTATTGTCCTTACCGTCAAAGTTCTAACATTAATATAAGCTTAAATCATATATACAAATAACCTGAAACTATAGAATATAATGATGTACATTACGACAAACTCACCTTTAACGGATAATCGAAAATAAAACGCAAAGCCCCTGTAAAGAGTAATATAAACCAGACAAGCCCATCAACGCCTCCTGAAAGCAAGCTTTAAATGGTCTGAAGCACATCTCCAACAAATTGATTCTGAAGACGCGAAATAAATCATTATTTTTGATTGTTTTTATATTTTGCATATATTTTAATAATCTATATTTTTTAGAGATATTTTTTGAGCATATATTTACTCATTAGGTCATTAATTTTCAGAGGAATATTTTACTCGAATGTCATCAGACCATCATATTAATATACATTTATAATCATATATTAAATAAGTTATAGCATAATACTACTGTCTAATCAGTACTATATACTGATACATAAATGCTTATTACTGAATATGCGAACTGATAACAAATGTTTTATACATCAACTTCGTAATATTTAACAAAAAATATTTAACATAAACATAGTATTCGTCTAAATATCATAAATCACTTCAAGCGAATTAATTGCAATAACACATAAACAAAAGATTTTTATTTAATACAACAATACATAACATAAATAAATTAATAACAAAATTTTAATATACTGTACATATAATACTAAATATAAATATAAAAGTTCTCTTTGAATATAAAATAATTACACAGTAAAACTCATATGTATTTGTTTTCTACACGTGGTATATAAAACTGAACAGATAAATTTTCAGTAAAATCAATATAACCTAAACCTAATCCATTGACAGTCACCTATCACTTAACATTAACCCACTCGCTACTGTGATCTATTTAGAATACTATTGATTCATAAAGTCATATTTATTCAGAGCATCATTTTTTATGGAAATTTAAACATAACATATAATAAAAATATATAGTTCTTATTATAAATAATATCTCATTTAAGACCTAAATCACACTGAAATAATATTAATAAATGATAATAATTCTTAACCAATAAAGTTTCAGCATCAATAAAGCTAACATTATAACCTGAACTTTAAAGAAACCTATTATATAGTTATATACATATAAGATAGCATATCCTAACATCCTAGCGTAATGAATTAATAGCTAAACAATATATCTCTGTAAATTTCCTATCTTATCAAAGGTAAAAAAATAGGTATGTCTAACTTGTCATCTTTTTAAACAATTAACTACGATATGTTATTTTATACCCTAACTTTTTTAATCTAGGCGCGATATATCAGCAACATAGTAAGCCCGATATTAATCTAACAAAATATACTCATATAACATAAGTGAACCAAATCTCTTATATTAAAGAATTCACCAACATCTTGACTATGAATTGACTCACTTATATCTTCATCAAATAGTGGTCACTACGTAATATTACGTAGATATAACATCTAAATTATGACTATAATGAATTATATATATTAATAATTATATATTTTATAAGACAATAATATTTACTGGTATAAACTTTAAACTATTACTTAATATATATATATACACAAAACTTTAACCCTAGACTATATTCACGTTTATCTTAACTACATGCTAGTCAGTTATACATATTATTCTAAGTAATTATAAAAGACATCTTGGTAAAGAACACGGAAAGGTAAAAGCTACTCTATACATAAGAGGTCTCCTCTCAACACATATCAGTAGTTATCCTTTCAAATATAGATGAGAAATTAGAATGAGCTAATTATTTAAGCATATACGCATAAATTAATCACTATACGAATTGTAAATAATGATAAGCGTAGATATTATTCATTATATTAACCGAAGACGCTAATTGCTGAGATAGAGACAGTGCGTAGACACTGTCCGCATACCCACCTCATAGTCTAAATCTGACGAACAAAAATTAGGAGGAGTAATTTTTAAAAATTATAATATAAGCGCGCATGAGCGACCATACTGAAATAATTTTCATTTTTTACAATAATCAATATATAATTATTAATAATATTTAGTATAAATAATAATAATTATAGAGTAAACTACGCTTAGTGACTTATTAGTAATAGGTCCATCAGCCCATTAAAATTTAAATAATTAGAATAATAATTAAGGAAGCTGCATTGAATGTTTATCGGTAAAGAATGTTACCCAAATTAAAACCTAATATATTAACACTACTTAAGTAATACTACGCGGGTACTATTTAGACTGCCCAGTTCAAAATTAATAATTATTAAATAATTAAGAAGCCTGTTGAGCTCACTCTATAGAATGCCTAGTTAAACCCATTATTAATCTATATAATAAATATAAGATAATATATAATATAATAATGAAAGACGTATGGGCCTATCTAATCTGACAAGTACAATCACAATTATAATTAAAATAATTATAATAAATAAAATAATTAAAGTACGCACATCTGACCTCCCTTGTATGGATACTGCTCCTCATATATCCGGTGTAGGGGGCAGGTCGAGCTCTCATAATAAACTCACAGACATGAGACTACTTAATAAGTCTAGTGAGAGATAATAGGTTGTACGATGGGTCAAGTAGAAGCACACCAGATAACTTATATAACACTGTTATATTCTCAGCTACTTTCCGACTTCACTTGACCCTCTATCTTTGACGGCGCGATGTTGGTGCGGTAGTTACTGGCTACTTTGGTGGTATGATGTTATCACGAATGTCCATCCAAACCCATAATAATCTAAATAAGAATAAATTTAGGAAGCAGCCTGCAACGTTGGTGCAGGGAATCGTCGTCCCATTACAGGGAAACTTGATAAAATAGCAGTTACAAATAAATATCTCACTGTATGACCGCACATTTGGGATGTCTAGATCGGTCGTAGATCACTAGCGCGTGATAGACTTGTAAGTACGGTGAGCATTACTTTGAATGAATGTGCTCGTGGACAATTGAGGTGGTGCGTTAACTTTAGACTGGTATTGTAAGCAGCTGTGCGAACGCTAGCTTACACTTACATTTTATCCACTTGGACAGCACCAAGCGTCCTGTTCTGGGGTGCGTAGAATAGTTCTCATACGTTCACATCCAATATTACTAATGTTCCTTGTATTATAGAATTTGAAATAACTCAATCTTATACACATTCAAAAGACTTTGAACGTTCTGTGACTTCTCACATTGGTGACGTAGGTATTGCTATATAA
>JABUQX010047104.1:0-5000 GCA_015478945.1 Trachelipus rathkii
AATAACAATAAACAATATTTGAAAACTTCACACAGTTCCATATTAACAGTTATTATCAGTTTTAACCTATCAAACATCATGGGGAACGTTCTGTATAAGTCAGTTGAGAGGGTCCAGTTGTGACAACTTCACCCAAAAACAAAATTTTTACCTCCATAACTTAATAAAAATGTTAAGACTTTAAAAAAATTACGTGTCACAGTTATATAGTCCAAAGCAAGAGCTAATACGAATCATTTTGAAGTGGTGATATTTTTGAATCAAGTCAGGTGGAAATCATATAGAATCGGCGTAATTTTTGAGACACACGCGAAAAAACAATTTATTAATAATAATTACTAATACACACAAAAACTAATAAAATATTCTATGCGTGAATGAATAAAAATTACTATGCAGCGAGAGTTCGAGTACAAATAATATATTTGTCAACTCTTGTTCTAAGTTTAACAAAATATATATACATACAAGCTGCAGTTATTACTAATTTAATTAATGAAAGCAAAGATCCTTTATCCATAACTCCAGTAATTATAAACATCAGTTAAATCCCTCTATTGCCATTGATTGAAAAATATATCAAGTGAGCAAAGGAATATATGTATATAATGATATAAATTTAATTCAAAACATATTAGACACTTATGTTCTATGAGGATATCACAACAAAACAGTGGTCCACATATAGAAGTGTTCCTCAGGTTTTGCAAATGGGAGTCATTTATTGTAAAGTCACAGTGTAGATGTGTCCCAATTAGATGGTTTAAACACACGCACTATATCGAAGTAATCTACGATCGAATATCTATGGAATAGAGGAGGCTAAATAACACAATTATTCTTACAAGGTTGAAAGATCACAAAATGTTACATTTAAGAGGGTCCTTGAGAAATCTATGCAGTACTTCATGGGTGGAGAGCAAATTCTAAAAGTATAAATCTCGCGTTAGCTCAGTAGTTAGCATTGTCTTATATAAAGTTATTTTGAAATCTATCACTTAATAATTTTGGTTTTTATAGATAAACATGTTTACAAGTAATCGTGAATGGTCTAAGAGAGTATATTTATATCCTAATATAAGTACCTATATATATATATATATATAATATACTAGTATATATATTATATATATATATATATATATATTATATATACTATATATATATATATCATATATATATATATATAATATATATATATCATATATTATAAATTATATATATATATATATGTATTATATATATATATATATATATATATATATATTTATATATATATATATATTATAATTATATATATATATATATATATATATATTATATATATATATATCTATATATATATATATATATATACTATAGATGTTAAATATTGCATATTAATACGCAATTTGAAGATACAACTAAATCTATAATAATATTATTTTATCATATAACTAATTAGTAATATATTATTGTAGGTTTAACTATATAAATAATAAATATTAATTTATTAATATACTTATTCAATAACCGCTACACATTATGCTACTAATAGCATTAAGAAATAAACCAGTAGAGTATACATATAATATTATTTGAATATAATAAAAGATAATATCTTTACTATCTTATATACTCTTCTGAATTACTAAATTCACCCAGCACTATATAATGTGTAAATTATCTAACAAAAAGGCCATCCGGTGGAGTGTACGTTCATTTGAGGTTGTTTATCGAATGTGTCGTGAAGTTTGCACTGGTGGTCTGTACACAATGCCAAATATACCGAGATTCTGGAAATGTCAACCATAGTGTGGTATACGCTTTCAGGGGCGTGTGTCACAAACCATCTGAGGTGTCTGAGAGGAGAAAAGAGAGTGACACACCGTATTTCGTAATATAAATATAATTTAACATATAACCAAATACACACGCCTTACATAAGCACAAACTATAAAATATTTTAGTCTCTATAGGATTATTTCACCTCCTAACTGAATACAATGTAAACACACAAATAAAAATCAATATACACGTAATGACAATTTCCAAATGTATAAGGAAAAGATAGAAAATAACAACGAAAATATATATTGGGGATCAAATAACTTACAATATGTTGACTTATACTTATACAAAAGCAACTAAAGATAGCCGGTGTTAGTGTCCGCGAGCGAGAGACCAGTAATTAGTTTAATTTTTGAGAAGTGACACACCCATACATAATTAGACAACACCCAGAACCTGCCAACTCATATTTCTTCCAGTGACTGTGCAACGAACAGACGAACAACACACTTCACCAACACTACACCCAGCTGTAATACGGGGTCCGTGACACCTTGAAAGAGATCATTTCCTGTGGACTCCAAGTTGACACTTCATCTTAATGACACTCACAGACGGCGATCTTGTGCTAACTGCTACAGTCGTGCAGAGTGAGGTCGCTAGTCAGCTGTCTCTCTTACACTAGTTGAGTCATGATAAAGTCCGTAAATACTGTTTCACTAGGATAAAAGACCTGTCAAGGCTAATGGAAGCCAAGCGCTTCTCACTTGCTACCAAATAAACCCCGCGCCAGAGACTAATTACCTCTGGCACCTGCTCATACTGACGAAGTTCCTAGTTTGTGAGAGTCTAGTATTAGAGCGATCCACACATCCATCGCGACACGAATGCATTGATGAACCTTTATATAAATATACCCTGCTCATAATATAGAAATCACAACAGCGTTACTTTCGCTTGATTTAATATATATTTCAATATTCAGATTAATTTTGAAATTTAATTAACTCTATTTAATTATGACTGACATCGAGATCGAGCAAGATACACCTTATAGAGTACACAATAAAGGATAATAATAACACATAGTTGAGATTAAAAGCAATACCAAAATGAGAACAATAATAATAATATCAAATAATCTATATTATATGAGAGAGACTAATAATGAGAGAGGGATATAATAATAATAATAATAATAAGAAAAGTAATAATAAGTCATATATATATATATAATAATAAATATATATAATAATAATTGAGCATAAATACATGAGTATATAATGAATAATAATATGGATGATAAATTAATAATAATAATAATGAACAATAGTGAAAACAAAAATCGGCAGTCTCTTTAGGAAAAAGAGAAGAGATATCAAGAGATAATTATCACATAATAATCAAAAATAAATATAAATAATAAAACAGTATATATAATAACTATATAATAATTATATATAATAATAAATTAATGAGTGATATGATATATATAATTATAAACATATAATTTTTAATTATTATAATTATAATTAAGAATTATAGATTAATAAATACATAGCTTCTTAATTTTAGATTCATAGCAAGAAATAATATAAATAATATATCCAAATAATATAATCCATATGAAGTAATGAATAATAAAGATAATAATATAGACATAATATAATAAAATGAATAATTTAAATAAATAAATAAATGATGACACGAATATAAGAATAAAATAATATATACATAATAATTGAATCAAACCAATATTGAAGAGAGAGTATAATAATTGTACTAAATAAATCAATGATTATTTATTAATATTTATTTAATAAAAGCCATTTAGAGGTGTATGAAAGAAAACTATAAAATAAAAATTTATATATAATCCGCCTCATACTAGATCTACGTAAGCCACTGAGTAACCGATTCGTTTGTAACAGATTATAATAAAATAAGTATGATATAATGTATAGACGCAAGGAATCACTAATATGTATATAAAGTGAGGTATTAAGAAGTTAGTTGTCAATAGAAGGGTAAGAGTTATTTTGCATTGTGTTCTATCAGTAAAGAGGATGTTTAGAATGTAGGTTGTTAAGAATAAAGGGGGCATAAAGGGGATTCCTCGAATATAACAAAAAACATCATCTGACCCGGTAAGCGTCTATTAAAATATATAAGGTGAAATTATGAGTATTAATCTTATCAAGGGAGTAAATAGTATTATCTATCTGTTAAAATATGTCATGATAATGAGTATTATATAGAATATTTATAAATATTATCCGAGACATCCTTTTATGCCCTCTTATTCTTAAATTATCTTTATATATCTATATTGCGCATTGATATCACTTTAATCCACGTACAACCACCTCTACTCTTCTAGTCTTAGAGAGAGTTAGTACACCAACTATTTGCCACTATAGAGCTAGAAGGACTCAACTGTTACTTTCTTCTTCACTTGCCATCCGTATATGTATGCTATAATCCTACACTTGTAATCGTAATAATCAATCCAACGATTGTGGCTGCGCAATTTTGCTACCCTATGTGCTCAAATTTTGGGCAAGATTCTAAATTCTCTTATCGAGCGCAGGTTTTAGTCCATTTTATCATATACCTTATGCCTGGTAACTGCGCTTTGTTAAGCATATCATATAAGGTCTCTCATCTCACTACATACGTCCAAAATCACTAAGTCACGAGCAGGGAACATGAAAACACACATTCCTTATAAGAGTAACGTATTTTTTAATATTCTTGGTGTTGTGTAGTCAAATATATCTTTTTCTTTAACTATCTATATAATAACTCATCACCTATCTATAAATTACTGAAACTGTCTTCAATACAATGCAAAAAATTATATATATTTTTATATATCCGTGCTATTATTACTAACTTAAATGTCCGCAAAAATGACATATATTAATGATATATATATATACTTTATATATTTTATCCCCAACCTATATTATGAGAATATAATAAATATATAACTAATCTCATATATATATGTCACCAATTTTATATTGCATACTATTATTTTGACATTAATCTATATATATATATATCTTTTCCTATATATCACTCTTCACTATATAAAACACTATAATTATATATATGGCTAATAATTTCCTTAAAAAATACCCGTCTTACTAGTTAAAAGCAGCTGACTAATTCATTTCTCCTTAAAAGAAGAACTTTTGCCTATCTCTCTCACGCCACAAGTGTAA
>JABUQX010047104.1:20000-32311 GCA_015478945.1 Trachelipus rathkii
TATATATATATATATATATATATATATATATATGCTATATATAATATATATATATATACATATATATATATATATATATATATATATATATATATAATATATATATATATATATATATATATATATATATATATATATATATATATATATAAGTAATATATATATATATATATATATATATATATATATATATATATACATAGAAATATATATATATATATATATATATATATATATATATATATATATATATATATATATATATATATATAATATATATACTATATATATATATATATTTATATAACTTAATATATATATATATATATATATAAAGAGGTTGAGAGGGAAATCACTAATACAAAATGTTAATCAGGTAAATTGTAGGAGCTTATCAGTTTTTGAGTCTCATGGACAATAAAGTTCTTAAATCAAAATCAAAATAACCTTATCAGCGGTACCCAAGGATATAAAAGAAAATGGCTATGCTTAGTTTATTATAGCAGGTGAAAAGTTGTTGAACTGTTCTGTGTGTTTGTTTTTGTGTTTGGACTCTCCAGTGTACTTTTCATTCCATCCTGAAAGGAAAGTGATCTCTTGAAGGTAAAAACAGTTTTAATTCTGATAAATACGACTTAATTTTGTACCCATTCTAAAATTAAGAAACTATATATATATATATATATATATATATATATATATAATATAATAACTATATATATATATATATATATATATATATATATATATATATATAATATAATAATATATATAATAATAACTCTTCTTTAAATATATATATATGTATATGTAATAATAATAATATAATATATATATATATATATAATAACTTATATATATATATATATATATATATAATAACATAACCAACTTATATATATATATATATATATATATATATATAATATACTCTTCTTCATTTATATATATATATATATATATATATATATATATATATAATGTTTAATAACCCTCTAAAGTCTAAACAATATTCTAAAATTTCTGAAAATCTCTGTTAAGTATTTTTTTTACATTATCTGGCAGACACTCTCAATTTTTTCCTATTTTGAAATTGACTACATGCTCCTGTTTCTTTTAAAAGTTCATCCAATTTTTTGCGAAATTTTCATAGTAGTAGAAAAGGCGTACAATTTTGATTAGAACACTTTTGATATAACGAGATTTATTCCTCCATACACGTCATAGTAAATTTGAACAGACAGTGCCATTTTGTGAACAGAGGTTAAATGGAGAGGTACTCAGAAAAAAATGCGCTAAACACAAGATTGTTTAAACACACTTGTTTAATTCTATCATTATTTATTTTAAAATTTTCATTATAATCGGATGAACAATAAGAAAAGTTGAACAAATTTTAAATTTTGATGAAACCTTCAGCCATTGCCCAGATAATGTGGAAAAATAATTTCATCAAGAGAATTTAATTTTGGATATTATTTAAAAAGAGTCATAACTCTAAAAACCTTTTTTACTACATATCTATATGCTGTATAAACTTTTCACCATTGAGCAACAAAAAAATTGGTCAATCAAATTGAGGTCAGGTCTCAAAAGTTTAGTTTTACTGAAAATGTTCTAAATCTAACGGTTTTAAATGTTTTATTCCTATATTTATATTTTATATCTTATATATCTTATATCTTTTATATTATTATTTTCATATTATTATTAATTGTATTATTAGTTTATTATATTATTATTATTATATATTATTGATATTATTATTATTATTATTATTATTATTATTATTATTATTATTTTTATTATTATTATTATTATTATTATTATTATTATTATTATTATTATTATTATTATTATTATTATTATTATTATTATTATTATTATTATTATTATTATTATTATTATTATTATTATTATTATTAATATTAATATTAATATTAATATTTATATTAATTTATATTAAATTAATATTTATGATTATATTATGTTAAAATGAATAATTATTTTAATATTCAGTATCTAATACAATATTGCATAGATATTTTAATAAAAATTAATTTTATATTTAATATTATGAAATAATATCGATATTCGTTATTTCATATTATAATATTATTTTTGATTTTTGTATTATTATTATTATTTATTATTTTTTATATTATATTATTAATTTTATTATAATATATTATTATTATTTTATTATTATTATATTATTAGTATATTATTGTTATTATTTAGAAATTCTATATACAGCTTTAGTTTAAATATAAGTTTAAATTTTTTATCTTCCAATTCACGAATATTTTCTTCTAATTTTCCATTTAATTCATTTCTTGTCATTCCGAAATATATTTTACAAGGAAATGTATGAGGATATTTATATTTATATTTATTAGGTTGCAGAGGAAAGCGGTCAGTAACTACTAAATATAAATATAATTTGCCTCATATTTTCATTAAAATCTCTTTAAATCGTTTAAACAAATTAAAAGAAATGAAGAAATATTTTGAATTGAAGCTAAAAGTAAAACTATTATTGTTATTATTATTATTATTATTATTTATTATTATTATATATTATTAATTATTATTATTATTATTATTATTATTATTATTATTATTACTTAATATATTATTATTATTATTTGGATTCAATATATATCCTTTGATTTTAAAAAAGTTTTTGATTTATATTTCAAGTTTCTAAAATTAATGCCAAATATTTTGTTTATAAATCTTTGAAAAAAATTTACATGAGAGAAAAAATAATATTTAATTATACTTCCGGTACATGTCGGTTCGATCTTAAACATTAGGAACAGTTTCTAGAGATAATTATTGTGAGCGAATGGTCTCTAAATAATATATAATATTATAATTAATATCAATGAATATATTTATTGAAGAATTTTTTTTAAATTCTTAAATGTTATGTTGAGTCTGCGCATTTTGATGTAGAAGGCTAGAATTTTAGTTCTGGACTATCAATGATCCGTATATATTGTGAAGTGTTTAGAAATTAACTAATAGTTGATTGACATGTGCGTTTTGAATGTCAAAGATTTGCTGGGACTGTAGCGATAGTTGATATGCCTGTCCGACAATCGTTCGTCGTGTAACCAAATATGTGACGTACATGTCTGACTAGGCTGTTAAATTGGATTACACAAACGTGATGTTTTCAGGTCAAAGCATCTCTTGTGGCTAGAAAGTGACAAGTTTTTGGATTTGATGGTATTAGGTCTGACATATTAATTTTTTGAGGTTCTTTAGTTTTGAGGTGAGAGTTCAAAAATATTACGAAGAGACTTCTCTTGATTTATTGAAGTTAAGCATTAGAGCTTTATGAGAGAAATTTTATATAAGAACTATTTTATATTATATATAGATTTATTTAAATTGTTATATAAGAAATTTATATAGACCTTATAAAATAGAGAATTCAAGAAATAGTGAATTAACAATAAGAATATACTCAAACTCAAACTATCTTTAAATTGAAATTAATAAAGTACCCCAAAAAGAAATTTGAAAAAATAATTTACCTTTTTATACTTTTATATTCTGTACTTTAGAAGAACGAAATATTGGGGGGAAAAAAAAAAACAGAGGTATGACGTTGTCTAATGGTGATATCAAGAAATCACTGGGAAACTTTTTATTTTATACCTCTCATAATTCATAGTTACATCACTAGATAACATTTCTGATTATAAGTAAGGATATCAGATTCAAAAAACATTAGAAATTAACAGAAACTATTGGTAATAGAGTAACTCCTTAAAGAAGGTAACTCTTTTTAATGATTTAACTCTTATCTGAATTATGAACATAAACACGAATGAACCTTCCATTCCTTAACAATGGTCTCATTTTTTGGACTGAAAGACCAAAGTGTAGTATGGGAGAAATACTATGAAGTCGAGAACTATTCAATGACATTGTCAATAGATCAATTTTTTTTAAGACTTATTACAGTTAACATTTATGATCATCTTAAGCTAATTAAAACATTTTCTTTTCGTTCTTAAGACAACAATTATGATAACGCTCACCAAGATAGATAAGGTACTAGCCAATTTCTAGCCTAAAAATAATATGACATAGTTATCAAAGCCCAGAAAAGTGGTGGAGTAGTTATAATGAAAAAATCTGACTCGCTAATCAATTTCAAACTAGGTTTACTTGTCCAAACAAATTTAAAATAACTTCACAGACAACCAACCATCGATGATAAAAATACATTAACAGAATCGCTTTATGAAATATGAGGAAAAAAAAGATTCATGATAAAATTAAAAGAATAGGATTTTATAATTTAGGACATATAATTATGGATTGCTAATCACACAAAATCAAAATCCACTTTGGAACCGTAATATATGTGTCCGGAACGGTTTACACACGAAATGCCCATAATTGAAAGATTATCCGACATATCTAATAAACTTTTTCATAGTTATATCAAATAATGAAACATTATGCAAATTATCAAACTTAAAACTTGAAGATCACTTAATTGAATATTTGCCTCTCTTGAAGAATGTAGGAGGTCCTTTGTTAACAATGTAAGCAGTTTTGAATAGATTGCATATAATTACGAGGGTATATACTCAATACCTACCCACTAGAATAATATCAGAACAGAATATGAGGAACCTTTTTATTAATTTGTTGTACCACCCGTTTAAATTTAAAGAAACATATATCTACAAAGCTGATGAGTGTCGATGGGACCTCACCACTATAGACATCATTTTGCAGACAATACCATGTCATTTGAAGAAAATACTTAGCGTGGAAACAACAACTTATTCCCTATGTCGTATGATTTACATAAGTGTTGAGTGTCGGACGACCCTCAACTATTTTAGGAACAGATGTGATACATGCAGATTCAATACATAGAATCGAAGAGTTGTATGCTAAAAATTTACAGATGAAGCGAAGTTAGGTTATAATAATGCTAATCGGTCTATGTTTTTTATAAGACGAATTAAATCAATATTACTGTCTATGAAGAACGTGCTTCTTCTACGAGCATTCATGTCAGAACCACTGATATGTGTGTATATGATACATGGTCTATTCACAGCGACCTAATTTAACAAAGAATCTATCGTAAAGAACTGTTGTTTACAGAGCATGACAACCTATGTTTTCAACTTGGAAGATTTTAATTAATTTCTAAAATAATGTTACATGCCAAATTATTTATGTGATTATTATATCATTATTATTGATAGTACATTTAATTAATGAAAACATTAAAAACGGATTAATAAAGAAAGTAAGAAAATAATCATCTAATTGAATTCATTTTTCTCAAAATTCTAATCGGCTATCTTCAATAAAGAAGAGAAGTGACTTCGTAATATTTTTGAACTCTCACCTCGAAACTAAGACACTCAGAATTAAAGTCAGGACTATGACGATAAATCTAAAAACTGTCCATCTTCTTAGACGAGATGCTTTGACACGACAACATACGTTGTGTATCATTTAATGCCTGAGTCAGCGTGTAGTCGATATGATTGGTTTTACACGACTGAACGATATTCTACGGGCATATCAATCGTACAGCCCAGCAAAAATCTTGAACAGTTTTCAAAACGGAATCGGTCAATCAATATTAGCAATATTTCTAAACCAGCTTCCACAATATTAGTGATCGGATTAGTGGACGCCCTACATAGAGAAAAGTGTTAGGAAATATATCAAAATGCAGCAGACAGACATTAGCATAATATTTAATGTAACAAATGGTTTATATTAAATATATTTGATTAATTATTTATATATTTATTTAGGACTCATTCGCTCACAAGAATTAATTCTCTGAAATGTCTCAAGTTTAGAGAACGAAACGCGTCGGCAATTTAAAGTAATATATCTTTTTCTTCTCATGTAAATTGTTTTCAAAAATTATTTTAAGGAAGATTAACCTAATGTCAGAAAACTCTTTTAGCTTGGAATGACAAATCAAGAACCTACTTTATTATATATTATTATTATTTATTATTATTATTATTATTATTATTGAATTATGTGTGAATAGTAGTTCTAATTTTTGGTTAATTTATTATTATATATTAATATTATTGCTTATTATTATTTTATATTATTATTAGTTATTATTATTATTATATTTATTATTATTATTATTATTATTATTATTATATATTATTATTATTATTATTATGAATTCTATATTTTATTATTATATTTTTTTATTTTGGATTGATTAATTATTATTTTATTATTTTATTTTTTTTTTAAATTATTATTATTATTATTATTATTTTAATTGATTATTGATTATTAATTATTATTATTATTATTTATTATTATATTATTATTATTATTATTCTTAATAATTATTTATTATTATTATTATTAATTATATTATTATTCTTATATATTATTATTTTAATTTTATGTTATTATTTATTGGTTATTTATTATTATTATATCTATTATTATTATTATTATTATTATATATTAATTTTTATTTTATTTTTTTTTATTTTTATATAAGTATTATTATATGATTATTTATGATTATTATTATATTATTTTGTTGATTATGTATTTTATTATTATTATTGATTAATTATTATTTATTATTATTCTGAAACGTTATTATTATTTTATATTATATTATTATTATTGATTTATATTATTATTATTTATTATTATTTTATTATTATTATTAATTATATATTTTATTATTAATTATCTTTATTATATTATTAATTATTATTTTATTTATTATATGATATTTTATAACTGCTATTGTAATAATATATATAATATATATATATTATATATAGTATATTATATATATATAAATATATTATATTAATATATATATATTATATCTATATATATATATATTATAACTATTTAATATATAAATATATATTATATATATATATAATATATATTATATATAATTATATTTATATTATACTATATGATATATAGTATAAATATATAATATATAAATTATTATATATTATATATATATATTATTTAATTATATATATATATATATTATTAATATAAGTATATATATTTATATTTATATAGTATATATATATATATATTCTATTAAGTCTATATATTATTATATATAATATTATAATATATTTATAAATATATATATATATATATATATTTATATTATATATATAAATATATTATATATTTAATTATATTATTAGATATTTAATATATTATATATATTATTATATAATAGCAACGGGTTTTCGTTAGCTATTTATATATATATATATATAATATAGATATATACATTTATTATAATTATTATATAATATATTTAATTAGTATATATATATTATATATATAATATAATATATCTATAGTATATAATATACTTACATGATACCATTAGGGCAAGAGCCCTGTGGGAGCCTTATCGACAAGAGGATATAAAATAAAAAAAAAATTAGCAAAATAAAAACCAAAAATCGAAATATGATGCAGGTTCGCACGAGCAGCCAGTCCTTGTATATAGCAATTCGCTCCAGGTGGGATCGCAGAGGCGGGACTTAATAGAGAAGATTGAATATTGCAAGGGTAATAGAAAATCCCAAGGGTTCACCAAAAAGATGTTGATGGAGAGGGAGTCAACAAAGATGTGATCTTGGTTCCAGATACTTCCCAACAACTTTTACATGAGGAGACAGGATACCTCTTGTGGTTCCGAGGGTGACGCAAGTGGTGGGAATGAGCGGAGAGGTTAATTGTCTCGAGCAATGCCTTGTAATATATAACAGAAAAGAGATAGGGATCCAACAACACGATGAGAGAAGAGGGTAATAGAGATTACAAGAAGTATTGGACAAGTTTTATTAGCCTCTTGGCATTTGCCTCGATTCTAATTCAAAAAACAAGTGAAACGAATCCGCCCTGAATTTGAGTGCAAGTTCTGCCATACATGGGCGAAATAGAATTTTATTAAATTGAATATATATGAGTAAGGAGAAAGAATTCACAATGCATTATGAACTGAATTCCACTTTTTTGAGAGCCATTTTAAGACGATGTGAATGTAGAAGGTCTCTCAAGACAATTAATATTATGTTTAATCAAGATGTTACGTTTTTAGGTAGAAAACATTAAGCGTCAAAGGGATAGGAAAGTTGGAAGTATGTTTTTAGAGAGAGGGAGAATAATGAAGACAGTTGGGTTTTCAAAAGCAGTTGAACTTCCACAAGATTTACGTTACCTCCAAGACTAGAGAATCGACCAAATTGAGCAAGATTGATAAGGAAAAGACTGTAAATACGAGAGGCAACTATAGTATACAAACTGAATTGGAGGAATAATTGATAATGAGATGGAGAATGGAGAGGTTGAGTCTAATCAGCATATCAGAGTGAAACTAAGAGTTATATGAAGTTAGCATGCTAAGAGAATCGGTTGATGAAAAGTAGGAATTAATAATAATAGTTGGATTAATAAAATCAGGAAAACGTGAGGGATAAACAACGATCAAATAATTTTAAGTTTAGAGTAAAGGTATTGTTGAAGTTAGGTTTGTTGTTTGGGTGTCGCTCGTTATTCGATAGTATAGATGAAAGTGGGATATTGATTGGTGTATAGTATAAAATGAGGATACAAAGAGATGATGTAGTGATAGAGAGTGATGAAAAATGAAAAATACTCGTTCATGAGAAGTTCTGAATACTCAGGGTTTAAATTGTACACAATTTGTGTAAGAATATAAGAGGTTGGATATAGGCATCATCAGAATAAGTAAAACTCCCCATTTTCGAAGTATCCTCATCTCACCCCTCCATACGACTCCCTCTCTCCTCTCCTCCCTGGTCTTCGCGGCTCAGCGGCCTATCAGATCGGTGAAATAGCTTGGCTGTCTCCCGTTTCTCTCGCCCGTCGCACCGCCCTCCTGCCATTGAAAAGAAAGGGCTGCCATTCTAATCTCCCCCGACTTCGGATGGTATCATGAACTGTCTACGTGATCAGGTGTGCAATCTTTCTCTTCGGAAATCCATATGACCACTTTAATTTCTCTCTCATATATGGGTTCAAGTCTCTATCAGGTCTTCTCGCATCGCTCGAATCTCGTGCTAGAGTCGCCTACTTTTTTTGGATTGGCTCTCTCAAAGGCCGCTCACCAGCATTGGCGCGGGAAAAGTATTAGTATTAATCTGCATAGGGAGTAGAGTTGAAACCGAGGACCAGGCGCCAAGATCCAGAAGCCAACATTCCTCAACAACCAAGGAGAGGATGCTACGAATGGCCACTGATCTTCTCCGTGCTCACTTCACTATGACTACTCAGTCATTCTGCTATGTCATTCTCCAGATATTGAAGTTAAGTAGGAGAGATAGGGTTTAGAGTGTGATGTTGTGAGCAAGAAGTGACATAGAGTAAGGTATCAGAAGGAATACGGTCAGATAGTAGTCATATAGAAGAATGGGAGCGTATAGGCTGCAACAGGCACTTTTGCAACAGTAGCGTGTCTAGCCACCGCCCGGCATCACGATATGTAACGGCGGGCACCGAGTCGCTTACGAGAAAGTCTAAGATTGTGATCGGGTTTCTGCCACAAGGTCCACTCTCTCTCTCCAGCGGAACAGATCAACGGACAAAACCATCTATCTCTCTTAGAGTTTGTACTGCGCTCACGACGTCTTCAGCCCAGTCAGACTAGATCATCGCCTAGCGTCTACACCATTACCGGGCCGCAGATACTAACTTAAGTTAGCGTGCTAGTATTATTAGCTAGTTCTCCACCCTCATCAACGCCACATGTCCGCCTACCTGATGGCCGAAAAGAAACCGCGTCATCGACCAATGATTATAATGGGAAAAGTGAGCAAAAACTGCTTTTAGTGGACGATAAAGTTAAACTGTTCATATAAATTATAATATATATATTATTATTATCTATATATAATATATTATATTTAATATACTATCATAATCTAGTATATATTTATATGAATTATATATAATATACGTTATATTTCATAATATATATATAATAATATAATATAATATATTTATATATATATATATTATATAATATATATATATATTTATATATATATATATATACATATATATATATATTTATATATAAATATATATTTATTTATTTATTATATATTATGTTATATAATATAGTATATTATATAATAATATATATATATACTATGATATAATATATATATAGTATATAACATATATATTGAACTATAATATTTTATATATTATATATTATATATATATATCTGTATATCTATATATATAATTATATAATATAATATTATATTATATATATATATATACTATAATTATATATTTATAGATATATATTGTAAGTATATATATATTATAACTAATATTATATATATATAAGTAGTACTTATATATATTTAAATACTATACTATAATATATATATATAGACCTATAATATATATATACTATATATATAAATATTATATTTATATTATTAATTATTATATTATAGAACTGCATTTTCCGCTTAAGCGGGGTAGTGGTAAGTGCAGGCTTAATTCAATATTTTTGTTTCATCTCGCCACCCAATCCTCTATTCCTATTCTATCTCTCGCAGACTAACTTCTCCAACTGCTCCTTTGTCTACAGCATTTCCTTTTTCATCCATCACTTCTTCTGTCCTCCTTACCTTTTCCTATTCCGCCTCAAATCTTGTATAACCCATTGTTCTACATCTTTATCCAGATGTACAACGCTATTTAACATTTATTCTCCAGTTTCTGCAACAAACCATTTTTACAATCAATATCTCTCTTATACCCTATTCTTTGATTTCTCTTACTAAACACCCAAGTACACTCTACAATACCGCTCTCAATCTCGACCTTTGGTATCCCCACACCCCCCCCAGCCCTACACCCCCACATCAAACTTCCAGTTTCTTCTTGGACCTAGCATTCAACCCCATGTTTCACACCTATATAAGTCCAGTGGACACATAATTTTTTTAAAAACATATTATCTCTAAGTTGTATGTGCAAGATCCCTTTCATAAATTACCTCAGAATCAAGTGCTTTCTCATTCGTTCTCCTAGCGTCTTGTGACATAGTTTTACTTCATCCTCTTCCTTCCAAATCATCCCTAAATATTAGACCTTTACTTTTCTAGTTATACTGCTATAGGTAGTGTGTCTTTGGGTGGGTTTGGTGGACTTGTTTAGTCTCTATCTAATCTCATACCCATCAGTCCGATATGTTTTCCTCCTCAAACCTGACACTTTACTAACTTTCCTGGGTTTTCCTAAGACCTTTTGTCACACACCCTCTCAAACTCTTCAAAATATAAGCTTTCTGAATTCTTCCGAGACATAGGCAGTAATCATACGAAATAGTAATCATATTCATTCCCATGTATCACCGCCGATGAGCACTTTTATATTCATCCTGCCTCATCCCTCATATTGTGTGTGGGAACAGTAGTCTCATAATAATTGAAAGCCACGGTGACTTCACATGCTGTGCTTAAACCTCTCTTGTACTCGCCAAAACTCACTCTCCCTAATTACTCGTCTCAAATCACATTCTGGTATTCTATAAAGGCCTAATACTTATTAATAATTTACCCTATCTTCCATTAGTCTCCAGAGACCCCTCATTAGGGTTCCCCTCTTACACTCTATCATGTGCTTTTCTCCAATGAAAGAAATACAAGACCGTAGACTTCCCTTTCTTTCTATAACTTTTCCAAACATTCATCCGTGAATACTGTGGATCCACACACGCCCTTACACTATAATCTCTTGTTTTTCTTCCTATTCTTGCCGCGTTGGCTCTTTTTGGTTTTCATTAGTTTGCTGTTTTCGCTTTCTTTACAAACTCAAGACAAGTAACATCTATAAATTCACAGCACGTCCATGCTATGTCCCTTATCCCTTTTCATTGCAGGGGAACAAGACAACATTCCTCTCAATCTGTGGACCTCTCCCCTTCTCAAATAAGATTATATAAACTTGATCAGCATATCTCCCCACCGTCTGCTCCCTCTGTATTTTCCACTCCAGATCAAGCATCTAGACCATTGGATTTTTTCCTTTTTTTTCTTAGTCAATTCGCTAGATAAGTTCTTCCATTTTATTTCCCAAACTCCCTTTCTTGCTCATTCTCGACCGCACCCTCATTGTATAATATCCTGCATTTCAACCATTATTCATAAATAATCTAAATTCCCATCTTTTTACTACTCCTCTCCCTCTATCAGTGCACTTCCCCTCCTGTAACCCTCCCCTAACTCCCG
>JABUQX010047105.1:0-7500 GCA_015478945.1 Trachelipus rathkii
TTTCTATAATGTGTGTGTTGTTTTGACTTTTTTGTGTTTTTTGAAGGAAATATGAATTAAGCTGCAGCGTACCACCTACCGCGCTTAACCGGGGAATAAGTGTTGTATAATAATAATAATAATAATAAGTAATATAATATATAGATATATATATATAATATATATATATATATATATATATATATAATATATTATATATATATATATATAATATATATATATATATATAACTGATATATATACTTGTATATTTAGTATTATAATATCTATTAGATATGGAGTAGAATGTGTACATATAGTATATATATTACAACGTAGTAGGATAAGTGAGCGTGAGTTATATAATAGGTGATATGTATATATTATAAACTAATATATATATTATTAATAATATTATATATATATATAATATTATATTATATCTATATATATATTATATAATATATATATAATATGTATTATATATATATATATAATATATACTATATATAATAATATAGTATATATATATATATATATATATTATATATATATAAATATATATATATATATATATTATAATATATATATATATTATATAATATATATATATATATATATATATATATATATTATATAGAGATATATAATATATATTATATATATTATATTAATTTTAAATTAATTATAGATAAATATATTTTAGAATGAAATTATCTTTATATATATATATAATATATATATATATATATATAATATATATATATAATATATATATATATATATATATATATATATATATATATATATATATATATATATATATAACAGATTTATTTCATTTTCCACTAATATCATTTTTCTCCTCATAATCCATGGTTCGATGGCTCTTGTTCTCGTGCCATCCAGGAGCAGTGACATTGCGTATAGGGCGTGGAAAAACTCTCGTTCTCCTATCACTCTAACTAATTTTCATTCTGCCCGGAATTGATGCAGGGATATTATTCGACTGGCTAAGCGTTCTTACACTAAAAGGAAGTGTGCTGCCCTTCTTGATTCTCCTTCTGATAAAAATTTCTGGCCTCTTGCCAAAAACATCTCCAATAACTTCTGTAAATCTGCCTTTCCCCCTCTTATCCGTTCTGACGGTTCTGTTGCTAACACTCCTTCTGAAAAGGCTAATCTCTTTGGTCTTCTTTTTTCATCTAATTCCACCCTGGACGATTCCGGCTCCCCTCCTCCTGCTCCATTCCCCTCTCAGGTGTCCAATGTCTCTACCTGTCATTACTCATGATCGGTGCATGAGATCCTGAGATCTATGAACGTCCGGAAGGCCAGTTGGCCATGTTAGCATTTCTCCTTGTGGTTTGAGGGGAGTGGCTTCTGAGCTGGCCGCCTTGTCGCTCGTTTCCAACTCTAACTCCCTATGCGTAATACTAATACTTTTCCTTTCCTCTCAATGCTGGAAGGGCGTCGCTTTTAATCACCAATCCAAAAAAAGGTTAGCCGCGTCTTGATCCTTCTAACTGACGACCTATTGCCATAAAACTTGATATACTAATCTAAAAATCTGGTGAAAACTCTCCTTAACTCTCATTTCCTCTATCTTATAGAATCTCAATTCCCTTCTTTCAGAATTGTCAGTATGGCTTCGAGCGTGTCGAGCATCAAACTTGAAGACATCCTTTCTAGTCTCACCGATCTTATTGGTCCTCTACCCTTAAGGACCATGGGGTAGTCTTGTGTGTAGCGCTTGAACATTTCTAAAGCTTTTGAATAGCATTATGGCATGTGTCACTACTCTCTTAGCCACCTTCCTTTGGATTTATCTCCTTCCACTATTGCTTACTCTTGTTCTAGTTTTTCGTTTCAGATCTTCCATTTTCAGCTCTTCTTGATGGAGGCAACCTCTTCCTCCTTTCTTATTAATTGTGGTGTGTTCCTCAGGTTTCTGTTTTATATCCAACTTTATTCCTACTTTTCATCAACGATCGTTCTTAGCTGCACTTTCTAACTCTGTTCAACTCTATATGGCTGATGACTTCAACTCTCCATATCTTCCACTCATTTTCAATTGGCTCCATCGTTTGTATCTTAGGGTTGACCTCTCGTGCTACAGCTGACTTCTGATCAATTCTTGCCGGCATTTGGTCGGGTTTCTCAGTGTGGTAACCCGTAATCGTTGTGAAGTCAACTCTTTTGAAAACCCAACTGTCTTTCATATCCCCCTTTCTTAAAAACACCTCCCAACTTTCCTATCCCCTTTGACGGCTCTAATGTCTTACCCGTAAACAACATTAACATTCTTGGACTAAACATAAATAGTGAATTGTCTTGGAGACCTCACATCACATCGGTTGCTAAAATGGCCTCAAAAAAGCTGGAAATTCTGTTCAGATTGCGTGAATTTTTTTCTTCTGCTCAGATACTCCAGTTATATAAAGGTCTTATTCGCCCCTGTATGGAATACTGTTCCCACATTTGGGGTGGATCCGGTTCCACCCTCCTTTTGGATAGAGTTGAAGCTAAGGCTAAGAGGCTTATAAACTGTCCCATACTTTCTGACTCCCTTGACCCTCTTTCTCTGCGACGTGACGTTGGTGCCCTATCTCTTTTCTATAGGTATTACAACGGCAGGTGCTCGAGAGAATTGACCTCTCGCATTCCTCCACCACTGCGTCGCCCTCGTAACACAAGAGGTGCCTTGTTCTCTCATGAAAATTGTGTGAATATTGGAGACTCTAAGAACATACAATTTGTGGTACTTTCCTTCTTTCAGGTCACATCTGTTTTCGTGGAACCCTTGGATTGTTTCTATTATCCCTGCAAATATTCAATCGTTCCTTCTATTTAAGTCCCGCCTCCGGCCCACCTGAGGAATTGCGTTAGACAAGGGACTGGGTGGGTTTACTTATTTATTTTAATTTTTGTTTTCTTTTTGTAATTTTTTTTTATTTTATTTTTTATTTTGCCCCCTATTTTAAAAAGGGCCTTGCCCGCTGATAGATGGTATCATGTAATATATAATAATATAATATATATATATATATATATATATAATAATATAATATATATGATATATATATATATATCATTATATATATATAATATATTATATATATATATATTATATATATAAATATATATATATATTCAAAATTTATTAAAGACTATAAAATTATATATATATATATATATATATATATATATTATAATATAATATATAATATATAATATATTATATATATATATATATATATTATAGATATATATATATTTATATATATATATATATATATATATATATATATATATATATATATATAATATATATATAATATATATATATATATATATTATATATATATATATATATATTAATATATATATATATATATATATATATATATTAGAATATATATATATATAATAGATATATATATATATATATATATATATATATTATATATATATATATATATATATATATATAAACTATATATATATATATATTAATAATAATAATAATTATATATATAATTATATATAATATAATATATATAATATCTATATTTCGATATAGATATTCGATATATCGATATATTATATGTCATAGTGTATATATATATATATATATATATATATATATAAATAGCAGGTATAAAAATAATAATAATAAAATAATAATTAATAATAAAATTAATAATAATAATAATAATAATAAAAATAATAATAATAATTAATATAATTAATTAATAATTAATAATAATAACGTTAAAATAAATAATAATAGTTGGTCCAGTACTTAATATTATTAATAAAATAATAATAGATGATAAAAATCAATCTTAATAATAACAATAAATAATAATAATAATAATGATAATAATAATAATAATAATAATTAATAATTAGAAATAAAAAATAAAAAAAAATTTAGAATTAAAAAAATATTAATAATAATCATTTTTTAAAACATAATAATAATAATCAAGTAATAATAATAATAATAATAATAATTAATAATAATTAATAATAATAAAATAGTAAAAATAAATAATATTAATAATAATAATATAATAGTAATAATAGTAATCAATAATAATAAGTAAAAGCAGAAACAAATTCCAAAAATATAAGAAAATATTAATAATCATAATATTATAATAATAATTAAAAATTTAAATAAAAATAAAAATAAATAATTATAATAATAGAATGATAATAATAATATAATAATAATAATATAATAATTAATAATAAAAATAATAAAAAGTTTAAATACCAACAAAATAAGTCATAATATAATAATAATAATAATAATAATAATAATAATAATAATAATAATAATAATAATAATAACAATAATAATAATAATAATAATAATAATAATAATAATAATAATAATAATAATAATAATAATTAAATGTAATAATAATAAAATAATAATAATAATAATATAAAAGTTTTTGATTTTATTTCCAAGTTTCTAAATAGTTATTTCTGTACATAGTTTAATTTTCTTAAAATAATCTTTGAAAACAATTTACATGAGAAGAAGAAGATATATTTATTTAGATTTCCCGACGCGTTTCGTCTCTAAACTTGAGACATCTTCAGAGGATTAATTCTTGTGAGCGAATGAGTCTTAAATTAATATATAATAATTAAATCAAATGATATTTAGTCTAACAGATAATACATTAAATTTTATGTTAATGTCTGGTCTGCGTGTTTTGATGTAGAAGGCCTCCGCAATTTTAAGTTTCTGGACTTCACATGATCCGTATAATATTGTGAAGTGTTTAGAAATATTGCTAATAGTTGATTGACCATGTGCCGTTTTGAAATGTTCAAAGATTTTGCTGGGACTGTAGCGATGTTGATATGCCCTGTCCGACAATCGATTCGTCGTGTAACCAATATATGTCGACGTACAGTCTGACTCAGGGCAGTTAAATTGGTACACAACGTGATGGTTGTCGGTCAAAGCATCTCTTGTGCTAAAGGAAGATGACAGTTGTTTGGACTTATGATATAGTCTGACTTTAATTTTTGAGGTGTCTTTAGTTTTGAGGTGAGAGTTCAAAATATTACGAAGGCACTTCTCTTCTTTATTGAAGTCTATAGCATTAGAAGTTTTGAAGAAGAAATTTATCGAATTTTTCTGATTATTTTTACTTTCTTTATTATATAATTTTGTAATGGTTTTATTAATTAAATTTTCAACTGAATATTGTGGATGATCACAGTTAATTAAATTTTACTTAATGCGGCAAATTTCTTCATCAAAGGTTTTCCAAGTTGAACATAGGTTGTATGCTCTGTAAACTAAAGTTTTTACGATAGATTCTTTGTAAATAGTCGGTGAATAGGACCCATAGTTCATATACAGACCATTATCAGTGGGTTTGACATGAATGCCTGTAGATATTGAGCCGTCAGAATTAATATTGATTTTAATGTCTAAAAAACAGATAGCATTATTAACCTAAGTTTCGTATGTAAAATTTATAAGTAGTAAAATTGTTTAATTTTATTGATGAACTGATGTATATGATCTATGTTCCTAAAAATAGTGAGGGTGTCGTCGACATATCTTATGTAAAATACGGGTTAAAGTTGTTTGTTTCACGAAGGATTTTGTTTTCCAGATTGGACATATAGAAGTCTGCAAATGTAGGTCCAAGTGGTGAGCCCATCGACACTCCATCAGTTTGTAGATATATGTTTTCTTTAAATTTAAACGGTGTTTGGGTACAACAAATTAATAAAAGGTTCCTCATATGTTGTTCTGATATTTCTGGTGGGGGTAGGTTATTTGAGTGATACACTTCGTTAATTATTATGTCAATCGTTTCAAGAACTGGTACATTTGTGAACAAAGACTCTACATCAAGAGAGGCAAATATATTAGTGTCTTCAAGTTTTAAGTTTGATAATTTGCATAACGTTTCATTATTTGATTTAACTATGAAAGAGTTATTAAGATATGGTCGGATAATGCTGTTCAGATATTGGGCAATTTCGTGTGTAACCGTTCCGCACATAGATATTACAGGTCTCAAAGGTGGATTTTCTGAGTTTTTGTGTATTTTAGGCAATCCATATATATGTCCTAAATTATAAAATCCAGTTCTTTTAATTTTGTCAGAAATTCTTTTGTTTTTTATTTCATAAGCGATTCTGTTAATGTTATTTTTAGTTGTATTGTTAGTTTTATCAGAAGTTATTTTAAATTTGGTTGTATCATTAAGCGTAGTTTGAATTTTCTTTTCATAATCAGATTTGTTCATTATAACTACTCCACCACCTTTATCTGGGCGTTTGATAACTATGTCATTATTATTTTTAAGGCTAGAAATTGCTGTCTTATCATCTTTGGTGAGGTTATCATAATTGTGGTCTTTAAGAAACGAAAAAGAAAATGTTTTAAGTTTAGCTTTAAGATGATCATAATTGTTAACTGTAATAGTCTTAAAAAATTGATCTTTTTGTACAATGTCATTGAATAGTTTCTCGACTTCGATAGATTTCTCCAATTTACTACACTTTGTTTTCAGTCCAAAATTGAGACCATTGTTAAGAATGGATGTTTCATTTGTGTTTAGTTCATAATTTGATAAGTTAATAATAAAAGATTTGTCTTCTTTAAGGAGAAACTCATTACCATAGAGTTTCTGTAATTTCTAGATGTGTTTGAATCTGATATCCTTATTGAGATCAGAAAGTTATCTAGTGAGGAACATTATTAGAGAGTAAAAATAAAAATTTCCAGTTGATTTCTTGAGATCAATTAGACAACGTCCTGTTTCAATCTTTAGATTATAATTTTTCATTTCTAGTTCTTTAATTTCATTTAAAAGTAGTTTGAGTTTGAAATCTTTTGTTAATTCACTATTCTGAAGTTCTCTATTATAAAGTCTTATATTGAGAAAGTTTGGAAACAGCTGATTAACTTTGCAATAATTTATGAAATTCGATAAATTTCTTCTTCAAAACTTCTAATGCTATAGACTTCAATAAAGAAGAGAAGTGCCTTCGTAATATTTTGAACTCTCACCTCAAAACTAAAGACACCTCAAAAATTAAAGTCAGACTATACCATAAGTCCAAACAACTGTCATCTTCCTTTAGCACAAGAGATGCTTTGACCGACAACCATCACGTTGTGTACCAATTTAACTGCCCTGAGTCAGACTGTACGTCGACATATATTGGTTACACGACGAATCGATTGTCGGACAGGGCATATCAACATCGCTACAGTCCCAGCAAAATCTTTGAACATTTCAAAACGGCACATGGTCAATCAACTATTAGCAATATTTCTAAACACTTCACAATATTATACGGATCATGTGAAGTCCAGAAACTTAAAATTGCGGAGGCCTTCTACATCAAAACACGCAGACCAGACATTAACATAAAATTTAATGTATTATCTGTTAGACTAAATATCATTTGATTTAATTATTATATATTAATTTAAGACTCATTCGCTCACAAGAATTAATCCTC
>JABUQX010047105.1:35000-44888 GCA_015478945.1 Trachelipus rathkii
GTAATTGTCATTAACAATATTTAAAATGCAGTTTCAATGTTGTTGGCATATGTAATTAAATTGTATCGTTTTCTCTTAATCCGTTAAAATAACATATTTCCACCTATTGTATATCACAAAAACTAGAACTAATAAAGATTTTTCTTTATCATATTCGTTTTTATCACCCCACAATTAGTAAAATTACGCTAATGAGGTCAAGGAAACATTATTTTTGTTGCTCAGTGATAATTAAATGGGCCAGTTGTAAATTATAAACTTAGAGTAATTTGCTATATGCTTGCCAGTATTGAGTAGTTCTTTTTCGAAGAGAACTACAGTACTTTTTATGTGTACTAAACAAAAAAGTATAGGGTTTACATCTCCTTCAAACAGTAACCAAAAATTAAGGAAATTTCTTAATAGATTTTCCAGTTTTCTGGTAGAATTTTTTTTTCGAAGATGAAAATTTGCAGTAAATTTTTTGCTATTTATCTAATTTCTTATGAAATTACCAGAGTTAATAGATTTTAATGAGTTATACAACTTATGATTGCAAATTTTTTACATAAAAAATAATTTGACTCCTGGGCACCCTATATCAAGTTTGAATGAAGTTACTAGAAGTTAAATGGTTGGGTGTATAATAAAATTATCTAAATGATAGTTATGTAACTCATCCAATTCAATCTACTCTGAAATCTCATGAAAATCAGACGAAAAGAAAATATAGGAATGATAGTTATCAATATTGACAGTTCCCCTCCACTCCCACACACACTCTTCTCATATAAGGTGAAAATATCTACATCGATATATTTTTTTAATATTTTGATATGATTGAGGTCCATAAGCCTAAAACTTCTATCTAGTATGCTAGGGATGCACGACAGTCAAAAAATATAAGGATAGTTTCGATTATCCATAGTTTTTGTGCATCCCTGTATTATATATATATAATTAACTGTACATCTAAATGTTGAAATTTTTTTATTTGTTTTAGCTTAACATTGAACTTGTCTTTTAATATCATTAATGAAAATAAATTTCTTGAAATAAGAGAACTTTTGTTACCTTCTGAAAACTTTCATTTGCTTTCTTATTTTGTTCTTATTAACTTTTAAAGTAACTTTCCAAATATTGTTTGACTTTTCAGGTAGGCACTACAGGACAACTTTCATTTAATATACAAACAATCTTCAGAAGACCTCTCTCATGGCCTATTGGGAACCTCTTCGTATTTTATTATTATTATTATTATTATTATTATTATTATTATTATTATTATTATTATTATTATTATTATTATTATTATTATTATTATTATTATTATTATTATTATTTTTATTATTATATTATTATTATTATTATTATTATTATTATTATTATTATTATTATTATTATTATTATTATTATTATTATTGCTAGTAGTAGTAGTAGTAGTAGTAGTAGTAGTAGTAGTAGTAGTAGTAGTAGTAGTAGTAGTAGTAGTAGTAGTAGTAGTAGTAGTTTATAAAGAAAACAGAAAATATGAAATACTGAAAGTTTTTATCAACAAATATATAAAAGTCCAGTAATAATTACATTAAAAATTAAAGTCAATTAGTTTTTAAATTTATCGATTGTTTAAATAATCTGAGAAGAATATTTACCAATAAAGTAATCGAGGATCGGCTTCGGAATGAAGCAATTGACAATTGAGAAGAATTCGGGAATGAAAAGAAGCATAAAATAATGATCGATCTCGTTGATTTTATCCATTATAGGAACTTCACTTGCTGGTCTTTGAAATCGTACCTGTGACCTGTTGGAAACATTTTATTTTCATTATGGCTCGATTAATATTATTGATTTATACTTTTTATTTCCTCTTTACTTTACATATTAAATCTTTAATAATATCCTAGTCCTTAATTAATATGTTTGCACTATGAAATATTGAAAAAAATTTAGGAAAACTGTGAAAATGGAGAAAAGAATGATAAAATTTCCACATTTTTGTCATCTAACCCTAATTTTCAATTTCATACGTTGATTTGAAAATATTAATTAATTAAGTTGTTTTACCTATTTAGCCAGAGACAGCATATAGTAAATATGGCATTCATGTATTATGGTCACATTACTTAAGTCATAATTATTTGCCTATGTTAGTAATTGCCAACTTTATTTCACATAGATACAATCACATTTATTTATCAAAATAACAACATAGACCACTGAATTTCAAAATTTAGCTACTGTAAAATATTTAGAAATATTTTTAATTTCCTTAAGCTGAGCACTTTAGGAAAGGCTCTGTTCAACATCTTAACACGTCCCTGAAATTCTAAGTTATAAGAATATTTTCAAATACACTCAAAATTGATATAATTTTTAACCTTGTTATACCCTTTATTTTAACTTTTTTTTTAATCCCACAGACTAGACATTCAATATTTATTATACATTCCATATATTTTTCCATTTTAATACCCATCTTTACTTGCTTTACAAGTTGCCAAATAATGTTAAGGACTTCAACGTTAATTGAAAAGGAAATTTCGATGGTTCCTTCGTCAGTCCTTTGAAGTCTTCGACGATTTCTTCAACTTCTCTCATTATTAACCCTTTAATTTTAGACTTTCTCATTCCAAGATCCCGAAGGTGTCGTAGAAGAAAGCAACGATTATGAAGCCAATGAACACCGATGCTAAAGATTATTCCTAATATATATATATATATATATATATATATATATATAGCATAATAACAACTAATAACATAATATATATATATATATATATATATATATATATATATATATAAATATATATATATATATATATATATATAAGTGATTCGTCACTACGATAGAGATATATATATATATAGTAGTGATAGCAGCGTTTGTTATCACCACCACCCTTTTCGATATGAAGGAATAGAGAGATATAGGTCTGAAACTTGGAATATAAGCTACTATATATGGGTTAAGCTCAAATCAGGGTAAATTTCAAGTCGATGGGATGTATATAGAGGGGGGTGACCCCCGAGAGCGTAGCCGCTATGCCCGCGTTTATACCCTTTTGGCCAAACCCGAGATTGAGTTAAGCCTAACGGCTAATTATCGAACCAGGTGTTCGATGCGTGTAAGAGAGCGCGCGCGTGCCATACACATACACCCCATGTTATTATTATTATTATTACATCGAAGATTCGATTTCCTAAGGAAATCGAATCTGAGTCGAAAAACGATCCCTGTAAGGGATCGTTTTTTTTTTTTCCGACTTTGCTTTCCGCCGAGGTTGCTTCTTCACATCCGGTTCTGAGTCCAATATATATCTATGGAGGTTAGAGTTATCGTATAGGGTTAAAATTTGGAGGATAGTTATATGGTGATGTAAGCTCATCGTAGACAGTTACGTCCCTCCTAAGGTCCCAGAAAGAGGCCCACCCCCTAAAAAAAAATTTAAAATGGCCGGGAAGACTGAAACTTGGAGACAGGGTGGAGGTGCGGAATCAGAGACGGGTCAGTTTTGCTTCGGAGTCAAGGACCCCGGGTGGGTCCCCAGTTGAAAAAGAAGAAGAAATGCATGGAATGCAAAACAGAGGAAGGAGGAGGGAAGAAGAAGAAAGGAAGAAGGAGGAATGAGGAAGGAAGAAGAATGAAGAATGAGGTAGGAGAAGGATTCAGAGTTGGTAGTGGCACCGGTGCTGGAGCCGGTGCGGTGCTGAGTTAATAAACATTCGTATAACAACAATGTTGGTGTCTTTATATAGGTTATTGGATCTGTAGATTTCGAAAATAATGGTTTCAAAAAAAATAAAAAAAAAAATTAAATAAATAATTAAATAAATAAATAAATTTTCTTATTCTTTTTGTTTATAACTTACAAATTTACGTTTTTACATACCCTAAATCAGTAAATCAGTAAATCAAACCACCATCTAGCCACTCCCCCTCCCCCATCCTCCCTACCTCCCATCTATTGATCTATTGATCTATTGAGTCAAGTCACATTTCGAGTATCATTTTGGATAAACATAACATAAAATCAAGTTCTTTATACAAAGATCAATCAATATATGTTGACGTAACAAAGTTTTCACATTAATAAAGCTTACTTAGCATCATCTGAACTAAGAAAATAATGTACAAAGACAAACCTAACACAACTTACACATGAATAAACTGTTAACATTAACAAAGTTCCACACTTAACACCAGTAAAGTAACTAACATAACATCCAAAAACGTAACTTATTCGCACATGGTCAAGCATGTCTCTAACATAACAATGTTAATTTTACATTAACATGGTAATATTTAACAAAAATTTACCATAACCTAGTGTAATTATCATACAGACCAGCGAAAGTATGCTAACGTAACAAAGTTTTCACATTAATAAAGCCAACATAACATTGCTAGAACTAAGAATATAATATACAACGACAAACCTGACACATCTTAAGCAAGAATAAACTGCTAACATTAACAACGGTCCAAACTTATCAACAGTAAAGTAACTAACAAGACATACAAAAACATAATCCATTCACACTTTATCAACCATATCTCCAACATGACAATGTTAATTTTACATTAACATAGTAATATTTAACAAAAAAAAAAAAAATTAGCATAACCTTACCTAACCATCATAATACCTAACGGATAAAGACAAACAAAGTAAAGTTTTACCTTCTGTAAAGCTAAACTATGAACATAACGTACTTAACACACAACAACCAGACGAATAAACAGCTATCATTAACAACTTAGTCAATAAAGCGAACATACGCGGGAAGTAAAACAAGCGTTATATTATAACATATAATTTTCATTGAAAAGAGTGTTATATAAATACATAAAAACATAAGTTTATTTTAAATATATTAATTCATCTAATCAGAGAACATAGGATTCAAGTTGGGTACGTTCTATATATCTCTCTAAAGATTCAACACCCTTTGAAAGAATGTAAGTATAAAGGCCTTCAGCAGCACTAAACCATTTTTCGGCATATTTTGATTCAGCAGCACTCATTCTCTCATACAAGAGAGAAGTAAACTCATTCAAGCTGATAGTTATTAACGCATTCCTGTACACTGCATTATATGGGAAACCGCATGTTTCGGTGTAAATATCATAGATTACACCATGTGCTATATGTATTAGGTCCTCAAGTATGTCAACATCGTTAAGATGCGATGTTAATTCGTTTTTTATTTTAAGCAATGCAGTAATATTTTCAGGTGTTCGAACTGTGAAACCTATACACGTACGCATGAAGGTCACACAATCGATGGGTTTCCAGTAGTGGCGTACATCAAGGGTTTTAATATTGTCACACGACGAGAACACAACGTCTATTCTATTAGAACCACTTACGTTGTCTTCCCAGTTAGATATTTCACTAAGCGTTGATCTTTCGGATAACAAACACTTATCCTCTACCCATGCAGTAGCGATGTCGATAATCTTGATGAATCCATCAGCACAAACGAATAAAGGTCTATTATTTGACTCTCTGGCAGGAATACAAGCAACGTAACGACCGCCATTTGGTTTGCGATTAAATATAATTGACACATCGTTGGGAATAACGAAGCTCCTCGTGAAGATATCAACAACAGATGTAGAGATGCGAGGAGATGTCATCGTACCAGTACAACGAAAAAATGTCCTACTGACGGAAATCGTATGAGTAAACAACCCTTATAGGTAATGAGATTCTTTCTTTCAACCAATCAGAAGAAAGTAAACAAGAATACAACGCACGAACGACCCATATCATTTCAAAAGGGTATATATTCTCGTTAGACAACAACAACAACAACAACAACAACAACAACAACAACAACAACAACAACAACAACAACAACAACAACAACAACAATAACATAGTACAAAAATAAGTTCTTTATATACCAACCAACGAATATATGCTAACGTAACATTGTTTTCACATTAATAAAGCTAACATAGCATTACCAGAACTAAGAATATACTGTACAATAACAAAATCTAACACACCTTAAGCTAGAATAAACAACTAACATTAACAAAGTTCCATACTTAACAGCAGTAAAGTACCTAGCACAGCGTACAAAACGTAACCTATTCACACTTTTTCAAGCATATCTCTAACATATCAATGTTAATTTTACATTAACAACTGATTTACGTAGCATTTAGAGTATCATTTCGGATAAACATAGCACAAAATGTCCAAATATAACACAAAAATAAGTTCTTTATATACTAACCATCGAATATATGCTAACGTAACAACGTTTTTACATTAATAAAGCTAACATAACATAACCTGAACTAAGAATATAATGTACAACGACAAACCTAACACACCATACGTACGAATAAACTACTATGACCAACGAATATATGCTTACGTAACAACGTTTTACATTAATAAAAACTAACATAACATCAACCTGAACTAAGAATATAATGTACAACGACAAACCTAACACACCATACGTACGAATAAACTACTATGACCTACGAATATATGCTTAACCAACAAAGTTTTAGCATCAATAAAGCTAACATATCATAACCGCAACTAAGAATATAATGTACAAATGCAAACCTAACATACCTCGCGTATGAATAATCCTCTGACAAGGCAACCTTTACCAAATTCAAAGTAGTAGCTACCGTGTTCATGATAGCTAAAGGAAAAGGATGCCTTGTCACCGGACTGAATTCCCACTTTTCGCGCATATCAGCAACATGTAAAACCGTATTATCTAACAAAATCCCTTAACAAAGTGACCAATCTATCAAAGATACCAACAGCCTGAACTATGAATTGACACTATCTTCATTAAAGTGTCACTCTTTTCGAGTATAACATCATTTGACCTATGAATAATCGTAGACATTAGCCAAAATTCTAGGGGCAAACCTAACATTACTCAACAAAAACTTAACCTAGGCTCACGTTTCTAACACATCATCGTCAGTTAACACAGTAATATCTTACAAAAACTCATCATTTCTCTAACAAATCAGTGTTATTTTCACATTGTCATAGTAATATTTAACATAACGTACCTAACTTACGAATAAACAGTTTTCATTAACCAAGAGTATCTAAAGCAACACATTACCTTCCGAGAGAAATCCCAGGGGGATGCGCCCCTTGAAAGGGTGTGATCTCGGGGTACACTGAAGGGGGTGTAAGCGGTAACTTTACCCCTCCATCCCCCTGTAACACCTAATGCTTTCATGAGGTAACCTGAAATATTTTTATCCTTACCCTATTTTAGACCTCTCCCCCCTTTCAGAAAATATCAATTCAAAACTGGTAGATTTGGCAACAGCGCAACGTACAGAGGCGATTTGATAGCACTGTAAGCACTGTAAGCACTACTTGGAGATCACCCCAGAGAGATGCATGAAGACCCATCTCGGGGTACCCTGAAGGGGTGTAAGCGGTAAGGGCGCAGCCCTTTGGGCTGTGCCCTTATGTAACCTTATGTATTCATAGTTCAGGCTGTTGGTATCTTTTAGATTGGTCACTTTGTTAAGGGATTTTGTTAGATAATACAACTTTACCTGTTAACGATATGCGCGAAAGTGGAACACATATCGAGTATTGTATGACCTGTTAGCTACTTTACCTTTGATAAGTAGGGAATTTTCAAGATGTTAGCTGATTATTCATACGCGAGGTATGTTAGGTTTGCATTTGTACATTATATTCTTAGTTGCGGTTATGATATGTCAGCTTTATTGATGCTAAAACTTTGTTGGTTAAGCATATATTCGTAGGTCATAGTAGTTTATTCGTACGTATGGGGTGTTAGGTTTGTCGTTGTACATTATATTCTTAGTTCAGGTTATGTTATGTTAGCTTTATTAATGTAAAAACGTTGTTACGTTAGCATATATTCGATGGTCATAGTAGTTTATTCGTACGTATGGGGTGTTAGGTTTGTCGTTGTACATTATATTCTTAGTTCAGGTTATGTTATGTTAGCTTTATTAATGTAAAAACGTTGTTACGTTAGCATATATTCGATGGTTAGTATATAAAGAACTTATTTTTGTGTTATATTTGGACATTTTGTGCTATGTTTATCCGAAATGATACTCTAAATGCTACGTAAATCAGTTGTTAATGTAAAATTAACATTGATATGTTAGAGATATGCTTGAAAAAGGGCGAATAGGTTACGTTTTGTATGCTGTGCTAGGTACTTTACTGCTGTTAAGTATGGAACTTTGTTAATGTTGTTTATTCTAGCTTAAGGTGTGTTAGATTTTGTTATTGTACAGTATATTCTTAGTTCTGGTAATGCTATGTTAGCTTTATTAATGTGAAAACAATGTTACGTTAGCATATATTCGTTGGTTGGTATATAAAGAACTTATTTTTGTACTATGTTATTGTTGTTGTTGTTGTTGTTGTTGTTGTTGTTGTTGTTGTTGTTGTTGTTGTTGTTGTTGTTGTTGTTGTTGTTGTTGTCTAACGAGAATATATACCCTTTTGAAATGATATGGGTCGTTCGTTCGTGCGTTGTATTCTTGTTTACTTTCTTCACGATTGGTTTGAAAGAGAGTCTATTTACCTATAAAGGGTTGTTTACTCGCGATTTCCGTCAATGAGACATTTTCGTTGTACTGGTACGATGACATCTCTCGCATCTCTACATCTGTTGTTATCACGAGGAGCTTCGTTATTCCCAACGATGTGTCAATTATATTTAATCGCAAACCAAATGGCGGTCGTTACGTTGCTTGTATTCCTGCCAGAGAGTCAAATAATAGACCTTTATTCGTTTGTGCTGATGGATTCATCAAGATTATCGACATCGCTACTGCATGGGTAGAGGATAAGTGTTTGTTATCCGAAAGATCAACGCTTAGTGAAATATCTAACTGGAAAGACAGCGTGAGTGGTTCTAATAGAATAGACGTTGTGTTCTCGTCGTGTGACAATATTAAAACCCTTGATGTACGCCACTACTGGAAACCCATCGATTGTGTGACCTTCTATCGCACATGTATAGGTTTCACAGTTCGAACACCTGAAAATATTACAGCATTGCTTAAAAAAAAAACGAATTAACATCGCATCTTAACGATGTTGACATACTTGAGGACCTAATACATATAGCACATGGTGTAATCTATGATATTTACACCGAAACATGCGGTTTCCCATATAATGCAGTATACAGGAATGCGTTAATAACTATCAGCTTGGATGAGTTTACTTCTCTCTTGTATGAGAGAATGAGTGCTGCTGAATCAAAATATGCCGAAAAATGGTTTAGTGTTGCTGAAGGCCTTTATACTTACATTCTTTCAAAGGGTGTTGAATCTTTAGAGAGATATATAGAACGTACCCAACTTGAATCCTATGTTCTCTGATTAGATGAATTAATATATTTAAAATAAACTTTATGTTTTATGTATTTATATAACGCACTTTTCAATGAAAATTATATGTTACTAAAAATGAAAACTTGTTTTTACTTCCCTCCTGTTCGCTTTATTGAATAAGTTGTTAATGATAGCTGTTTATTCGTCTGGTTGTTGTGTGTTAAGTACGTTATGTTCATAGTTTAGCTTTATAGAGGGTAAAACTTTACTTTGTTTGCCTTTACCCATTAGGTATTATGCTGGTTAGGTAAAGTTATGCTAATTTTTTTGTTAAATATTACTATGTTAATGTAAAATTAACATTGTCATGTTGGAGATATGTTTGATAAAAGTGTGAATGGATTATGTTTTTGTATGTCTTGTTAGTTACTTTACTGTTGATAAGTTTGGACCTTTGTTAATGTTAGCAGTTTATTCTTGCTTAAGATGTGTAGGTTTGCATTTGTATATTATATTCTTAGTTCTGGCCAATGTTATGTTGGCTTTGTGTGTTGGCTTTGTTACGT
>JABUQX010047106.1:2500-10000 GCA_015478945.1 Trachelipus rathkii
GTCCACCAGTTCTCGTTCCTTGATAGTCCAACTGCCGGTTGGCTTTTCCTGAAAAGTTTTAACTTACGCTTCACGAACCGGCCGACAAACACGCCTACAGTTCAACCTGATGGCACTTGAAAGACTATGTAACAACATCGGACAATATACATATCGCGTGCGTAGGTGTGGTAGATTTCGAAGAATGCGAAAAGGAAGAAAAAGATTTGGGAAAATGAAAAAAAAGGTTGGGGGGAAATGAAAGAAAAAAGTTGGTGTAATAAAGGGGAAAAAAGTTAGAAGGGGAAATGAGGGAAATTAGAATAGACCATGCAATTAGACAGGCATTAAAGAGAAGGTAATTTCTATTTCTAAGCACACCTGGTTCAAAGCTAAAACAGACTTTTTCTTTTTTAAGTTCACAACTAACGGAAGGGAGAACTCTCTAGGTATAGTAAATCGCTGAGCAGATAGGATCACATGGAAGCGGAATCGGAACCGGCTGAGTCAGATACACCTCGCGACTCAGTCACTACCTGCTAGCCACGTAAAGCACGAGTAATAGACAGCACCTAATTATGGAGAAAAAACCCACAGAAAATAAAAAAAAAGTAATAAATATTCAAAACCACCGAATATCTTACGACGAGCGAGCAGTCCTTTCGGAGATCCGCGGCACTAGGTCCAATCTATTGGTCCTCTCGAGTACTCATGGAACGCTCCTGAGTCATGAGTCAAGAAATAACCGCACGAATTATCCAGAATGTTTGACATTGTCTTGCATTTATTAAATACTATAAGGGTAATACTACACCTTAATAACTAAGTATAATAGTACTGATTATATGATTTTATTATATTTACATAATAATGATTATAATAATAACATATTAATTTACTTACAATATAAATCAATATTGCAATTATTACTAAGTAATTATATATTATTAAAATTATATGAGTGGAACTTAAGGGCATATAAGTCACTATCAAAATGGTAATTATATATATACCCTATTAGGTGGTAATAAATTAAGTAAAAAGCATAGTATATTATTGAAGAATATTTATAATACCATATAGTATATATATATAATATATATATATATCATATATATTAGTGTTATGGTTGTGGTTGTTGTTGTGTGGTAGTATTAGTAGGAGGCTCTTGTATTAAAGGGTTAGATATATACTAATGATCATATGTTATAGTACTGATATATAATATATATATAATTATATATATTTTATATTGTTATACCTCCTATCCATTCTTAGTAAGTATTATACTTATAAGTATAATATACATTATGCTCATATATATAACTTGCCATTATTACTATAATATATATATACATAACTGTCTTCTTCGTATATATATAATAGGCTAATCACGATAATCACTACCAGCAAGTATTTAAAGTTCCAGTTACAATTCTAAATCAACTTTTTCGCTGTGCGACGTTGGACATTGGTTGAGTAGAGATGTCTATAATGCATCAGCTCTACTTTCTTGTTGGGTCACTTTCATCGTACTATTCCTCTTTATTAGATTTCTTTGCTTTCTCCTGAAAATTCTCTTCATTCGCCATTTCACTTGCAAGACAGTTGTAAATGATCTAGCACATGAAATCGTTGCTTCACGATCTTAAACTGCTTGGATTGCCCGGTTCACGGCCCTCTTATTTTCACTAACGCCCTCAATATCCTTCCCTATACTTGTGGCTTTTTGCTAGCTACGTTTCGCGGACCCCGTCTCCTTTTTACCGCCTATACGCCCAGCTGTAGCTCCAAACGCAGCTACTTTCCTCACTGCTCCAGACCTTCCGAACTTTATAAGTCTTTTGCTAAAAAAAGACGAAAATATTAAGAGATATAAGAGTAGAAGGAGATATGTATACACATAATTAACGTTAACTTCAAGATGAACACAAACTGGACTAGCGTGACATTTTCTAATGATAATAACATCTGTATAAAAGCCATTAATTATTAAAGACAATCTACTCACTAAACTAACTAACAAGAAACTCTATGAAGAGTGAATAGCCTAATAAAAATCTCAATAGGGTCATCCCGAGAATTATATTTCAAAATGGAATGGAATTGAGGAGCTATCAAATGAACATATTTGATAGAGATGATGTGAACTGATTATAGCGCAATCTTTCAAATGATCTAATTATTATGTAACTAATTACTAATATCATCTAGAGTACAGCTTCCATATGTGAATGTTTAACCTTGAATGGACAGTCTAAATGATCAAATGGAATGCGAACGAGACATCCAATAAAATGGAATATCATTATTAGTGAAGTTCATATCTGAACGTCTTAATTTAGAAAAACCAATGTAATTGATCACTGGTTTTATTGAGGAATATATTTATATTATTCATAGAGTAAGAAAATGTTCGAGAAACACTAATTTGATAAATCAACTTATAGATAATAAATAATAGTATAACTATTGAGTATGCTTTATTTAATAAAATGTTAATATTATTATAAAATAAACCTAATGGTTTTATTATTTTTACAAATTATTTATAATAATTTAATTTATATAATTAGTGTGGATAAAGTATCAAGAATCTTATAGTATAAATCTGATATGCAAAATTTAACTAATTAGGAGTTTAACTTTGAAATATAATATCAAGAAATCATTATTTTTCTGTTGCAAAATAGGTTAATGTTAAAGATCATACGCCAATTTATACATAGGTACTATATTATTTCTCTTAATTACCTTTCAATATCTTCTATATGATTTCCGCTTAGAAATTCCAAATAAATTTTTAGAGGAACGTGAAGGGAGAAACAGAGATACATGAGAAGAAACAGAGATTAAAAATGAATAGATTAGATACCGCATTATTAGATAGATAGATAGATATGATAGAGAGGGATAGATTAGATTACGATAGATAGATGAGGATAGAATAGATAGATAGATAGTCAAGATAGATAGATATTGAACTATATAGAGATTATTAGTATATGAATTATGATAGATGAAATTTATAGTATTAATTATGAATTAGATACGATCTTTTTTTTTGTATTTAATTTTTTTTTTTATTTAAAATTGTATGAACTTATTTCACTATATAAGCTCTGAAAATTAGATATTGATAGATAGATTAATTAGATATGATAGATATAGATTAAATTGATAAGATTATGATATTATTGATATATATTATGATTAGATATTTTTGATATTGATAAGATTATATGATTAAGATACGATAAAGTAAGATAGATTATGATAGATGAAAGAAATGGTTCAGCTGTCAATTATAAATATTCTTATTATATCTTAGTCCATCATATATTCCGCTCTGGCAATTTAACTGTAATTATTAAGCCCAGTATGAAGTCCAATTTCTCCAAATTTAATATTAGGTGAATAGTAATGTTTAGGGTATAACTTAGAAGGAAACAGAGTTTAGAGATATAGGAGTTACCCTCTCCTAAAGAGCGGTAAGCGAAGCACGTTTTCCTGAAGATGGAGAGTGGCAACCACTATAGGTCTAGAGACTGAATACGTTTTAATCTAACACTATTATAGGTAACATAACATTGGAAGGATAAGATATTATAACCATAATAAAAAAATAAACCATTTTGCAAATTTTAAAATGTCACTCTTCAACTTTTGCTTCTTCGCTATCCTCACTCTTCTGTTGTTCTTGCTCGGTAATACTGCTTATACGGTGTGTGGACTTGCTGTGTAGAGCTGAACTGTTGCGGCCAAGATCCGTTGCCTCTAGAGTCTCTCTAGAGCGGTTCCAGAGCTTCTTCCTTCTGTCTCTAGCTTTACGCCGCGCCGTGCGGTCCTCGCACCGATAACAATTCCGCGCTCGGCTAAACTCTTTAAAGTCAGTAATTTGAATCCTTCTAATTGAACAGATCACTAAGATGAAAGGAATTATAAGGAGTAATCACTAAAAAGAATTTCAGGTACCCCCAAAGAACGGTGCTAGAGTGTGGTTCAAAGAGAAACAGAAAATCTCCCCCTTTCTGATATAAAGGGTAATGTAAATAGAATAGATAGCGATTGTGCAAACCGAATGGCGACGGGATTGTTTTGAGAGAAAAGTGTTTATTGAGATTATACCCCACAGTCGCTTTCTTTTGTTTCTCCTTGGATACCACGCTTTAATTATTATGAAATATAATAGAAGTGTACTTTCTGGTGGCTTATATAAAACAAAAATGGTTTATCTTTTTGGGTTATTAGAGATTTTAAATCTTTACAAGTTTTATTAACAGTAATTAACTAATCCCAACATCATTTAGTATTGATTGTTTTTTTTTTTTTCTCCTATCTAGGGTCATACTCTTAAGATACAAATTTTCTTGATTTTTTGGAATAACTTAAGCTATCCTATGACTATTTATAAAGTGCTAATATAGTTTTTAGATAATGTAGGCATTCTAATTCAATCTGTTACAAAATATATATATATATATATATTATTTATTATATATAATAATAATATCAAATTATATAATATAATATACACTTAGGGTTAGTTGACATGAACAATTACGATAGTATAATTTATATATATATATATATTTAATATATTGATTATATTATAATATAATATATTTATAATTGTTTTATAATATTATATATATATATTATATGTATATTATATATATAAAAATTATAAATACATATATAATATATATACTAATATATGGGATTTACAGAATGGATTCATATATTATATTATATATATAAATGTAATATATATATATATATTATATATATATATAAATATATATATATATATATAATTATAAATATAGTATAATGAGAATAGATATAAATAGTAATATATATCATTTTGTAGTTCTTGCTCGCTAAGAGCTGATACGTAGCATTACAGACTCTGCAGGTAGTCCGAGTAGCTTTCATGGATTCTACTAAAGGCTTGGACGAAATAGACCTTCTTAGGGGTGGACAGGGGTCAAAATATTTCAGAAGGAGGCAGAATGATTAGGTGAGGACCTTAAAATTAGCAATGGACTGCTGGAAGTGGACTAACACCAGCCTTCCTCTCACCAAAGGACCTTTCCATTTCATCAGCATAGCAGAGATTGTTTGAACTTGTCTAAAATATAATGACAAGACACACTGTCGATCGACTCTAATGTAGCTTCGGAACTTTTCCGCCTTCTGTACAGTGTTAAGCTCAGAGATTAAGGTAGAAGATCAGAATACAATTTTTGTAATATGGTGGTTGAGATAGGGAAGGCTGAAGTTAAGGTGGAGAGGAGAGTGAGGCTCTGAGAACAAGATCGTTCAGAGAGACAACTTAGAGGTCAAAGGTCTTGAGCAAACGACGTTTTCTTCACAAGTTTGCGAGGCTTAAGACATAGAAGTAAGATAGCAGTATTACCCTGACAATATGATTGACAGGAATGGAGAATGGTGCAGTCACCGAAGGAAATGAGAGCAATAGTTTTGGAGTTGACATTTTAAAATTGCAAAATGGTATTTTTCTTATGGTTATTAAATCTTATCCTTCCAATGTTGTTCCTTATAGGTTAGTAAAACGTTTCAGTCTCTGACTATAGGTGGCTTCCATTTCATTCTTCAGGAAACGTGCTTCGCTTAACTGCTCTTAGGAGAGGGAACTCCTATTTCTCTAAACTCTTTTCCTTCTAAAATTTCCCAATTTATCCTACATATTAATTTGGATACAGCTTAATACTTTTATTCTTATTGCAGAGCAATATTATGGGCTAGATAAAAAGAATTTCTTGACAGTGAACCTATTTCTTTCTCTATCTATCTATCTATCTATCTATCTATCTATCTATCTATCTATCTAATCTCTATCTTAATTTTCTAATCATTATCCTATCTAATTCTATCTATTCTTTTTCATGATTCTATCTAATTTCTTATATCTATTTCTATTCAATATTTATATTACTTCATTTCAGCATGTTATTTTGTGCCGAATTATAAAGAATTAATATCGGGCTAACAAAGAAAAAGACTAATCTTTATATCTAGTCTACTCTATCCATGGATGAGTACTCATCGTATCTATCTATCTATCTATGCACGCCTATCTATCTTCTATCGTGATCTATCTGAGTCTATCTAATCTATGTCTACTCTAGTCTATGCGATCTATCTATCTAGTCTATGCTATCTATCTTAGGTGCTAATATATCCATATCCTTTTTATATCGTCGGGTCTTCGTTCTTTGTGTCACTCTGTATCTCTGGTCTCCCCTCGAACCGTTCCTCTAATTTTTGAAAGTTTGGGCTGCGACACTCTATGTAGTAACGACTTGTAGGATGCGGAGAGGTAAGGTGAGAGATGTCACTAGTGGTTATAAAATTGGCGTATGATCTTTCATAACTCCTACCTATTGCACACAGAAAAATAACTGCGCTACTGGCTTGTTTTCTGAGTACCTTGGTATTTTTTTATTTAATGTTTTATATTCTTATTTTGCTATATATTAGTTTATCTTTAACATATCAGTCCTACTAGACTTGGAAGTCTCCACATTATTATTACATTTTGGTATCTTAACAATTAACTGGTTGCCATTTTTTTTATATATTTTAAGTTGGGCGGAGTCTTATTTAATAGCACATTTTGAAAATAAGCCAACTCTGTTATGCATGTTTCTTAATTTTTTCTTAGGTTGATATCCTCAGTGTTTCGTTTTTCTTACTGTAATAATTTCCAGTGATCAATTAACAGTATTGTTTCTAATAATTAGCACTTTACAGATTGTGTATGCCTTTTTATTTTCGGTTTGGATGTCAATTTTTATTTGTTTAAGTGAACCGTTTATTTTCATGGTTGCCAATTTTTTTTTTTCCTATTTGATCATTTTTTTACTTTTTTGGAATGGTTGATGCTTTGATTACTATCGTGTTTACATGCCAATTTGATGTCGATTTGTTACGTTCCCATTTGCACATTCTTATGCCAATGCGCTTGCTGTAGAGTTCACCAGAACTGTCGATTCATTTGTGTGTCATAGGTTGATTTGGGGCTACAGTTCAATTATCCTTCCATTCTCGATCCTACTTCTTCCGTGCACTATGGTGACGTATTTTTACCTCCTCACCTTCACTAGGTTCTAGTCTTAGAGCAGGGAGTAGATTGTGTTGTTTGTTGTTTTTTTTGTTCAATCATATTTCAATGGCATAGCTATGGCATCGTTTTAGTTACGGTGAAGAATTCGTCCGTCTCTCTTTCTAAGTCTCTGCATCAAATTCCGTCATGGGTTAGCAAGAAGTAAGCGCCCAACGTTTCAAAGTCAACGTTACAACTTCCTTATCAAGGCTGGAAATGAGAGAGAATTTTCAGAGAAAGCAAAGAAATCAAATAACAAGAGGAAAGTACGATAAAAGTGCCAAATAAAGAGAAGTCAATAGACTCATAATAGAGAGTCAAATCTATATAATATGAGCATCTTCAAACTGCCAGACCCAGGACACGAAATAAAAAATATATTTTGAAGA
>JABUQX010047106.1:17500-24711 GCA_015478945.1 Trachelipus rathkii
AAATTCGTTATGTATAAACACCTAATAGGTAATGAGATTCTTTCTTTCAGCCAATCAGAAAGAAAGTAAACAAGAATACGACGTACGAATGAATCACATCAGTTCAAATGGGCATATATTTCTCGGCTAGGACAACAACAACTAACAGCAACAACAACAACAACACAATACAACACCAACACAACCAACAATCAACACCAAAAACAAGACAATACAACACAGCGGCAACAATACATAGTTGCATAAAATAAGTTCTTTATATACCAACAACGAATATATGCTAACGTAACCAATAGCTTTTCACATTAATAAAGCTAATAACACAAGCATTCCAGAACTAAGAAATATATTGTACATAACAAAATCTATACACACCTTACGCCCTAGAATAAACACTAAACATTAAACAAAGCTCCATACTTACAGAGGTAAAGTACCTAGCACAGCATACAAAACGCAACCTATTCACTCTTTTTCTTTCTCAAGCATACCTCTAACATATCAATGTTAATTTTACATTAAGCAAGATTTACGTACATTTTAGAGTAAATCATACCAAAACATTACAACAATAGTAAAACCTGGGATATTTTAGGCTTATTCTCTTTTGGACTACACCCCGCCCCCTTTCAGAAAATTTCAACATGAAAACATGAAAATGATTTTAAGCTTTATCCATTTGCATAAAGTGATGCAATACTTTATTTATTTATTATACAAAACTAGGTAGGTGGGGCACACGGTGCATCATACAGAGGTGATTTGACAGCACTGTATAGATTAGAGAGCTGAGTTATATATAAATCAGTGAGCTACTCGAAGGGGTATTCTTAATCAAGAGCTCTAACGATCAACACTTTAAGACACATTTCGTTAGATCCTGTTGTATCATGATCCGAGTTTTTTTTTTTTTTTTTTTTTTTCAAATCAATACTTATTTCAGCTAAGTAAGATTTTTTTTTTTTTTATTATTTATATAATATTCTCATTTAAATAACATTGTAATACATCTGGTCAATAATTAATGACACGTAAAGTAATTAAATACATTATCAATTAAGAATAGAGGGAAAATGATATATGCACATGTCTAAAAAAGTGATTCTTTTCCAGAAATGTGTTGAATAATACAACCATACATTTGATGAACTATTTATTCCAGGCTAGTCCTTCGAGAATGAATCCCCCAGATAAGAAGAGAAAGATCAATATAACAGACATAACGCATATCTCTGTAGAGAAACTTAAAAAAGTCAATGAGAGGCATACATATGAAGTAAAGGTTTGATTGAAAACTTCTTCAAGGATTGAAGGACCTTGAACCAGCAATGATTCAACTAACACCATTTCGAAATGATGAATGATCTTGAACGTCCATTCGAAAATGGTTGTTAATGGAGTCATTGATGCTAATATTACAAGACTTAGACTATGATAGGAATCGTATGAGGTTGGAATCATTTCACTTTTGGCGATGATCAGTCACCTGACCGGAAATACATGGTAAAACATCAGTTAAGGGTGAACTTTACTATGTAAACGATTGTTTGAAAACTAAGAATTTTGGGGCGTTTAAGTTTCAAACATCGTTAGCATTAGTAAAGTTCACACTAGAGAAAGATGCTGTTGACCATCTTTCAAAGCTGTTGTTCTGTTTAGGAAAATAACTCATGATATCATAAACGCAACTAAGAATATAATATACAAAGGCAAACCTCTAACACCTTGTATGAATAATCAGCTAACACCCTGAAAATTCCCTACTTATCAAAGGTAAAGTAGCTAATAAGGTCATACAATACTCGATATCTCCCAACTTTTTCTCGCATATCAGCAACAGGTAAATTCGTATCATCTACAAAATCCCTTAAACAAAGTGACCATCTAATCAAAAAGTACTACGCAACACATCTGACTATGAATTAACATATCTTCAAACAAAGTGCCACTCGTTTTGAGTAATAACATACAATTGAAGTATGATAAAACATAGACATTACCAGAATTGTAGAGGCAAACCTAACATTACCCAACTAAACAAAACTTAACCTAGTGCTCACGTTTCTCTAAACACATATTCATAGGTTAACACAGTAATATCTTACAAAAACTCATCATTTCTCTAACAAAGCAGTGTTATTTTCACATTGTTATAGTAATATTTAACATAACGTACCTAACTTACGAATAAACAGTTTTAATTAATCAAGAGTATCTAAGTCAACACAATTACCACACGCGAGAGAAAACCAGGGTGGATGCGCCCCTTGAAAGGGTATGAATCTTGAGAGGGGGGATCACCCCAGAAGGGGTGTAAGCAGGCATTACCCCTCCGAAGGAGGGGTAAGGCCTCAGCCCTTCGGGCTGAGGCCCACAGCCTGCTTACACCCCTTCTGGGGTGATCCCGATCAAGATTCATACCCTTTCAGGGAAGGGGCGCATCACCCTGGGTTTTCTCTCCGGGGTGGTAAGTGTTGCTTTAGATACTCTTGATTTAATTAAAACTGTTTATTCGTAAGTTAGGTACGTTATGTTAAATATTACTATAACAATGTGAAAATAACACTGCTTTGTTAGAGAAATGATGAGTTTTTGTAAGATATTACTGTGTTAACCTATGATGATGTGTTAGAAACGTGAGCCTAGGTTAAGTTTTTTGTTGGGTAATGTTAGGTTTGCTCTAGAATTTTGGTAATGTCTATGTTTATTCATACTTCAATTGATGTTATACTCAAAACGAGTGACACTTTGTTGAAGATTAGTGTTTAAATTCATAGTTCAAAGAATGTTGGTATCTTTTGATAGATTTGGTCACTTTGTTTAAAGTGGATTTTGTGTAGATGATACGAACTTTACCCTGTTGCTTGAATATGCGAGAAAAGTGGGAGCATATCGAAGTATTGTATGACCTATAGCTACTTTAACCTTTATAAGTAGGGGGAATTTTCATGGGGAAAAGCACGGACTCTGTACAGTTCGCCAGGTTTGGTTTTCTTTTGGTGTCAGGGCGTCTTCGGGAATGAAGAAGAAGGAAGAGATTAAGAATTGTTAGCTTATTAATTCAATACACTAGGTATGTTAGGTTTGCCTTTGTATATTTATATTCTTAGTTGCGTTTATGATATCATGAGTTATTTTCCTAAACAGAACAACAGCTTTGAAAGCACGGTTCTACAGCATCTTTCTCTAGGTGAACTTTACTAATGTAACGATGTTTGAAACTAACGCCCCAAAATCTTAGTTTCAAACATCGTTACATTAGTAAAGTTCACCCTTTAACTGATGTTTACATAGTATTTCCGGTCAGGTGACTGATCATCGCCAAAAGTGAAATTGATTCCAACTCTCATACGAATCCTATCATAGTCTAAGTCTTGTAATATAGCATCAATGACTCCATTAACAACCATTTCGAATGACGCTCAAGATCATCATCATTCGAAATGGTTGTTAGTGAAGTCATTGCTGGTTCAAGGTCTCTCAATCCTTGGAAGAAGTTTTCATCAATAACCTTTACTTCATATGTATGCCTCTCCATTGACTTTTTAAGTTTCTCTACAGAGATATGCGTTATGTCTGTTATAGTGGTCTTTCTCTTCTTATCGGGGGGATTCATTCTCGAAGGACTAGCCTGGAATAAATAGTCATTCAAATGTATGGTTGTATATTCAACACATTTCTGGAAAAGAATCACTTTTTTAGACATGTGCATATATCATTTTCCCTCTATTCTTAATTGATAATGTATTTAATTACTTTACGTGTCATTAATTATTGACCAGATGTGTTACAATGTTATTTTTAAATGAGAATATATATTAAATAATAAAAAAAAATCTTACTTAGCTGAATAAGTATTGATTTGAAAAAAAAAACTCGGATAATGATACAACAGGATCTAACGAAATGTGTCTTAAAGTGTTGATCGTAAGAGCTCTTGATTAAGAATACCCCATCGAGTAGCTCACTGATTTATATATAACTCAGCTCTCTAATCTATACAGTGCTGTCAAATCACCTCTGTATGATGCACCGTTGCCCCACCTACCAGTTTGTATAATAAATATAATAAGTATTGCATCACTTTATGCAAATGGATAAAGCTTAAAATCATTTTCATGTTTCATGTTGAAATTTTCTGAAAGGGGGGGGGGTGTAGTCCAAAAAGAGATAAGCCTAAAAATATTCCAGGTTTTACTATTGTGTAATGTTTTGTATGATACTCTAAATGTTACGTAAATCCTTTGTTAATGTAAATTAACATTGTATATGTTAGAAAGATATCTTGAAAAGAGGGATTAAGGTTGCCGTTTTTTGTATGCGTGCTAAGTACTTTTTACCTCTGTTAAGTATGGAACTTTTGTTAATGTTAGTTGTTTATTCTAGCGTAAGGTGTGTTAGATTTTGTTAATTGTAGCAATACTATACCTTATTTTCTTAGTTCTGGTAATGCTATGTTAGCTTTATTAATGTGAAAACAATGTTACGTTAGCATATATTCGTTGGTTGGTATATAAAGAACTTATTCTTGCACTATGTTATTGTTGCCGCTGTTGTTGTTGTTGTTGTTGTTGTTGTTGTTGTTGTTGTTGTTGTTGTTGTTGTTGTTGTTGTTGTTGCTGTTGTTGTTGTTGTCTAGCGAGAATATATGCCCATTTGAACTGATGTGATTCATTCGTACGTCGTATTCTTGTTTACTTTCTTCTGATTGGCTGAAAGAAAGAATCTCATTCACCTATTAAGGGTTTGTTTATACATACGAATTTCGCCAGTAAGACATTTTTCAGTTGTTGTTGATATGCATGACTCTCGTCTCCTTTTCGGATGTCCTCTTACTGAGGATTGCTTTTGTATACCCAATGATTTTGTGTCCATTTAAAAACATTTTTTTGCGTAAAACGAATGGAGGAGCAATATATTACCTGTGTTCCATTGGAGGTGCAAGTAATATACCTTTAATCAAAACATATCGGTTGAAGAATTCCTCAAGATTAAATCGACAGGCCTGCGAAGGCGTTGAATAAAGCTGAGTAGTGTCATCTAATGACATTTCGCTCTCTTGATGAAATCAGAGGTGACAGCTTGAGCGGCTATAATAGAATAGATGTTGCTTTCATTGCATCTAATAATGTTAAAAGTATTGATGTACGCAACTATTGGAAACCCAATGATGCTGTCACATTCATGCGTACGTGTATAGGTTTCACTGTTCAGACATCTGCAAATATAACAGCTTTGTTTAACATGAAAAACGACTTAAAGTCTCATCTTAAAGTTGTTGCCATACTCGAGGACTTAATTCATATAGCTCATGGTGTAATCTACGATATTTACACTGAAACATGTGGATTCCCGTATAATGCAGTATACAGAAATGCCTTAATAACTATCAGCCAGGATACGTTTACTTCTCGCTGGCGGGAGCGAGTGAGTGCTGTTGAACCGAAATATGCAGAAAAATGGTTTAGTGCAGCAAGTTGTATTTATGCTTACATCCTTTCGGATGGTGTTGAATCTTTGGAGAAAAATATAGAACTTGCTCAATTTATAGGCAGAATCCTCTGTCCACCTGATTAGGATGGTTTACATATATTTAAAACCTTATATGTATGTAATGTATTTATTTATTTAATGTTCTTTTATTGGAAATTATATGTTAACGATTAAGTAGTTACAACATGTTTTACTGGCCCCTTATGTACGCTTTGTTGGTTTAAGATGCTTGGGGCTGGGGTTGTTTATTCGTCTGGTTGTTGTGTTAAGTATGTTATTGTTCATAGTTTAGCTTACGAGAGAATAAAAACTTTACTTTGTTTGTCTTTACCCAATAGGTATTATGCTAGTGTTAAGTGTGGATCTTTGTTAAGGTTAGCAGTTTATTCTTGCTTAAGGAGATGTGTCTGGTTTGCCTTTTGTCCATTATATTCTTAGTTCAGTTGATGCATATGTTAGCTTTATTAATGTAAAAACTTTGGTACGTTAGCAGGTATACTCATTGGTCTGTATGATAATCACACACGGTTATGGCAAATTTTTGTTACATTTCACCATGTTAATGTAAAATTAACAATTGTCATGTTAGAGACACGCTTGACAAAGAATGTTAGTTACTTTAATGGTGTTAAGTGTGAAACTTTGGTTAACGTAAGCCATTTATTCCTGTCTAGAGACGGGCTAAGTTTCTCGTGTGGGTTATATTCATTAGTCAGTTGAAGCTAGTAAGCTTTATTACTGGTGAAAGACTTTGTTACGTCAAACATATATTGGTCTGATCTTATGTAATAAAGAACTTGAATTTTTATGTTTATGTTTATCCAAAAAAATGATACTCAAAATGTGACCTTAATCAATAGATCAATAGATCCAATAGAGGGTCAGGAGGGAGGTTGGATGCTGGCTGAATGGTGGTTTGATTAGTGATTTACTCCTTTAGGGTATGTAAAACATGAAATTTAGTAAAAATTTGACCTTAATCTATAGATCAATAGATCACAACTGGACGGAGGGTGGCAGGAAGGTAGATGAATGGTGTTGATTTACTGATTTACTGCTTTAGGGTATGTAAAACGTAATTTTTTAAGTTATAAATATAAAAAGTGTAAGAAATTTTTTTTTATTTGTCCATTTATTTATTTATTTATTTATTTATTATTTATTTATTTATTTATTAATTTTTATTTTTATCCTTTTCTTGATGGTTCTGACCAGTAATTTTCCGAAATCTACAGATCCTAATAACATATATAAAGCCATATAATTGTTGTTATAGGCGAATGTTTATTAACGTAAGGCAACCGCAGTGGCTCAGCAACCGGTGGCCGGAGCCAAACTCCTCAGATTCACATATCAAGCATTTCTAGAAACTCAACTCTGAATCCTCTCATCAAATTTCAGCCAATTACGAACACTTCGATTTTTTAAAGGGGGGTGGGGTCCCCCTGTGCGGGGGACCCATTGTGGACGTAAGCTTCGTATCACTGAAGGTTACCTCCGCCATCTAACAGCCTCCCACCCTCCAATTTTAGATCGATACGATAACTCTCTTATATAGATATATGTCGGAGCCAAGAGGTGCGGTGGGCTGGGGCGGTGCGGCCGGTGCGGGGCAGTGCAAGTGCGGACTCGAGTCGGCTGAAGCAGACGCAGAAGGGTTTAAAAAAAAACTCAGAAGTGATCCCCTTCGGGATCACTTCTTCGACGTAATAAAAATA
>JABUQX010047107.1:0-7500 GCA_015478945.1 Trachelipus rathkii
TATCTGAGAGAGCCCTCCTTCGATCCATGGTTTCTCTGAAAGTGTAACGTTATAGTTCATATAGTATATTATCATGATTAGTATCGTAGTATAATATATATATATATATATAAATAATAATAATATATATATATATTATATATATAGATATAATATATATTATATATATATACATATATATATATATTATATATATATATATATTATGTCACAAAAATGTATTATTAGTCCAAGGAAAAAAAAAAGAAAAAGATTTAAAATAACATTTTTATGTTATATACAATACATTACAAACTAAATATATAATGATAATGAACATTTTACGATTTAATCAATCTATGGCGTGGAGTCTCGAGCATGTTGTTCTCTTGTCTTGCGTGATTGAAGTTTCGTACTCTCGCTGATCATGTGAGTGTGACTTGTATAGATGACTCATATGAGCACCTTGGTGTAAATTTCAGGTCTAAAGGGCTTCATCGGTGGAGTGATTATTTAAGTTCGTGCTAGATAATGGCAGGTTCATGCTTTGTTATTTAGTAGCAGGATAGCTCTGATCGATTGGCGTGAGTGGTAGTCTAGTGAGTGCATACTCTGGTTGAAGTGTAGTCTGAAGTTCTTTGGTGTGTTGATATCATACATTCCTTTTTATCAGGGCTTTTTCCATTACTGTGAGAGATCAGCTATCAAATGGTCAGCTAATATTTTGGATCTTTTAAATACTATTATCTATCATCAATTAACTGTCCCTGCTTCATTCAAAGTGTAATTGTCTTTTAAAATATTTCATATTAGAAGCTAATTCTGATTTACTTGCAACTCTTTAGATAAGGGCTAGTTCTGGTATTTTAAGATTTGATCTTTCATTTTTTGTCATTCAAGTTTTACTTCATTAGGTATATGTACATCATCGGATAGCGGCTTACGTAGTGATGGATGTAGATGCAAGTCTTTAAGATCTATCAAATTATTGTATGGCATCTTCTGTATAGTATTAGAGCGTTTCTCTGGAGTTAATAAGTCTGAATTTAATATCCTGTATGGACTTCTTTGCTGTTCTCTCGATGATGTTGTGTGGGTGTTCGTTTTGACTCCATGTCTCGTTGTTACATCGATCCTTAGAGGAAATCCAGTAGTGTGTGAGAGAGGAGAGGAGTAATGCTCGCGCACAACGCAATAATTGGTCTATACACGATAGAGGAATGATGTGTGCAACTGTTGCTGCGTGATCAGAAAGAGGTGTAATGTAAATCGCAGTGGGCGTAATATGCCTGCGTGCAATGGGGTTGTGATGATGAAACTGTGACTCGTGATTTTTGCGCAGTGTGGCGGCATAATGGCATTAATTGAGGTTGTGAATGATTGATCTGAGGAATGAATTCTGTACAGATGCTGTATTATTTATTATACTTCATTTCTCATGCTCATTATATGGAAGTACAGCAACCTTCTTCATTATGCGGGATAACCCGTTACGTTATCATGGAGCTATAAAGGAGAAGTAATGGCAGGAATACCTCATCCTCCTCTCTGTAGTAAACTTCCTTTTATTTTTTTCAAATTTTTAATGTTAAGGGAGAGGAGTTTTTAAATGATGTTTCTATAACGACGTACTTTAACCTTCTAGGCTTGTTTAACCAGGAACATTTTCCCTTGTTACTTAAGATTGTGAAACCATGACTTCATCTATACACACTGGAGTTGTGGAATTTTACATCAAAAATATAGCGCGTTATATGTGATTTCCAATGGTTTCAACTTTTTAAATTTTTTTATCAGAAAGGTAAATATTTTGCAACTAGAGCACTCATTATCAGGTATGCTGATATCATTTTCTATTCATAGGCAGAATGTTGGGTACGCGACAGCACTCTGTTGCGTGGTTTTTTTGGGTTAAGATGTGCTCGACGAGTGCACTGCTAGACGGCGTGGATAATATTTGCCGTCCATTTAGTACCTATACACATAAGAATGAATTATACAAAGTATATACACTCTTTCCTTTGAAGAGGAAATCATTTGAAGTTGGCCAATACACTTAATTTGACTCTGTCACTTCTCATGTCCAAACACAGCTAAACATATGTTGTTAAAGAAACACTTCGCATATGCTTGTCTTTGATGAAAAAATATTCCTGCGTTATGAAAACACAGAGACTATTAGATGGGAGAATAAACTGTGGTATAGAAGACGTGTGTGAGCATCCGAGAGTGAAGACATATCAGTGGTGTAGATACGTGAGAGTTAATACACACGCGCTCACACTCTGTAGATCTATCTAGTTCGATAATCCGCACTCATTCGCATGAGTCGATGTTAGAGGTGCTATGACACATACTCACTCAGTGTGTAGAATATTGTGTGCATGATACGTAGGAGTGACACGAGAGTATAGTCCACACATCACTATATGTTATTTTTACAGGGGTTGTCTCAAAATCTCCTTTCCTTTAAAGTAGATTTAATTAGCGAGGAAGTTATGAGTAGATCCATCAGCACCACAAATAGTAGAGCAGCAGTGTCGGCCCAGCTAAAGACTGTTACAGGCCATCATGGAACTCTCGTAGACAGCTCATATGAGGAGTGGATGTCAGTTTGCAACACCATACAGTAGCGATCAGTAAAGAGCAGTAAAGCAGTAAATTCAAAACCTTACTATCCCCTTGTTGCTAAGCAACAGCTCTATTGCTTTACTGTTTTACTGTTTTAAGGGCTGTAACACGTAAGTGTTTTTTTAATTAATTCTCGGTACAATCCTTATTATAATAAAATGCTTATATAAAGAAACTCTGTGTGTTTTTATCCTTAACATTAAAATTTAAAAATAAAAAAACAGTATTAGTTTACTTATATATAAAGCGATTTTTCCTAAATAAAGTATAAAACAAAAATAAAAAACAACACGCACCAACCTGCTTCCACAATAATAGAGATAACTCGTGCAGATTGAGCAGCACGAGTGAAAGTCATCAGAAAGTTAAAGCAGTAAAAGCAGAAAGTTAAAGCAGTAAAGCAGAAAGTAAGCAGTAAAGCAGAAAGTTTAAACAGTAAAGCAGAAAGTTAAAGCATAAAGCAGAAAGTTAAAGCAGTAAAGTCAGTAAAACAAAGCATCTAATTCCCTAGGTAACACTGCTATTGATTTACTGATTTAACTCATATACTTTAATTAAGGTATGTAATGTTAATAAATTATGAGTTTAAAGTCATAAACATAGTGAGTTAAAGCAAGTAAAACATGAGGTTAAAGCAGTAAAAGCCATAAAACAAAAGCATACACTAATCCACCTAGGTTCTAGGTAACACTATTGGATTGTTACTGATTTGTAATGCTTTAAGGTAATGTATGGTAATTGTTTTAATAAAATTAGTACAATTGTATAAAAATTGATGACTCATAGTATATTTGGAACGAAATTCTTTGAATATTTTACATTGATATCATATTTTTTCGTTCTACAATCGGGAATTTTTTTGCGTCTGCGGAGCACGCAGCGGCGGTCTAGCGGAAGAGGCCGCTGTCATTGGCTGATGATGGGAGGGCGAGACCTGCACAGAGCGTGCGTACTATCAGTGCTACGTTGAAGGCATGTCACGATGGGATAGGTCGGTAAGAGAGTAGCAGGCTCTCGTGCAGCTATGATCGTAGACTTCACAGCGTGCACTAGTCTTGTATATATATACACACCGATATAGTGCTCATTTACATAGATATTGCTGTGAAGGAGCGATACTTATCAGGTACCAGCTTAAGTACAGAGTATATAGATATCAAGCTGTTAAATAAAAATACTACTCGCTAGTAGGAAAGCATTCTAGGCAGATTGCTAATATACCCATAGCACCATATTACTCTCACGCTCTCTATTGTTAGAGAGGGTATGCACCCATTATTAGGGGGCCTATTACTAGCTCAGGGAGCTCGAAAAGGCTTGGAAAAAGGCCGTCCGTTGGCACTATGTGTGCCTCACTTGGCACTTCATGTGCCACTCATTGGCACTCACTTGCATCATTGGCACTTCACTTGGCCACTCACGCTTGGCATTCACTGCAGCCATCTAATACTTCATAAACATCTAATAGAAATCACTAGATACAACTCTTACGGTGATTGGGGTACCATCACAAGTTGACCATACAATAAATCTGAGTCATCAAAAGCTGAACCAACAATAATACGGTAACCGGCATCAAGATGACACATCAAAAGTTGAGAATAAAAGTTGAGCATTACATAAGTTGGGGTCATCAACAAGGTGAAGGCAATCAAAGCTAGGGGAAGTTAAAGTTGAGGCATAAAGTTGGGGCATCAAGTTGAGCATCAAAGCTGAGGCATCAAAATTGTATCGAGTAGAATACAAAAGGGTTTGGTTAGTGTGTTTTGTACGTGGTTAAGTGGTAAATGTAGTGTCTATGGTAAAATCAAGTGTCATAGGAATGGTGTGTATATGTGTCAAGTGATGTCTGTATAAGTGTAAGTGTGTGTGTGTGTGTGTGTTGGTGTGTGTGTGTGGGTGTGTGTGTGTGTGTGTGTGTGTGTGTGTGTGTAGGTTGTTCAAGTTAGGATAGATCCATACATGCGTCTCAAGTTAGGAACGAAATATGTGACGGGTGGGACACGAGTGGCCAAAAAATTGGCGTGGGCCAAAAATGACCCATGGTCAAACAAGGTTAAGACATCAAAAAGGGCTAAGCCCCTAAAGGAAGGACAAAAAAATACCCGTGGCAAAAAATACCCATGGTATCGTGGCAAGTCAAGGCTGAAATATCATTGGTCAACAAGGTTATACGACATCAGACAAGGGCTACAGCTCGTAAAGGAAAGGACAAAAAATTGCGTGGGCAAAAATGACCCTATGGAACGACCAAGGGTTGGCGAAAAAATTAGGGTGGGGTACGTACAACGGTTGCTTACGCAACCGTTTGGCGCAACCCTTCTTCGAAGGGTTGCAAAAATTAGGGTTGCCGAAAAATATATAGGGTGCCAAAGAATTACAGTGAGTGGGCCAAAATTGTACGCGCATGGAAGAGACGAAAGGGTTGGTCGAAAAAAGGTCAAGCCCAAAAAAAGGTGAAGGCCAAAAATGGTAAAGGGCCAAAAAAGGTCAAGCCAAAAAAGGTCAAGGTCAAAAAAAGGTCAGGGCAGGTAAAAAATCTTGGGCGTAAAAAATGCGTTTGCCAAATTTTGGGTGGGCGTAAAAGAGGCCTGTTGACCAGTTTGCTTCAGGTGGGTAAAAAGAGGCTTAGTCGGATCCCTCTGTACTAGCTTGAGCTGGTCAAGGCAACTAGAACTAACTAAATATTAGAAAAGATCTAGAAATAACCAGAAGACAGCCTTAGGAAGGCGGAGCAAAGAAGGATTGGTTGGTGTGGTTGGAAAATATTTGGTTAGAAGGTGTAAAAAGTTACATAGACAAATATATAAATAAAATAAGTAAGGAAAATACATATATATATATATTATATATATTATATATATATAATATATATATATTATAATTATATTATATAATATATATATATATATATATACTATATATATATAATATATATTATATACTACTATATATATCTATTTTAAGTGATATATAGATTGCGAAGAAGTCTATGTTATTGTTTAGTAATATGGTTGTTTTATTAATGTTATAAATCTCAAGAATAGTAAAGATGAGAGTGAGAGGAGAGGAGGAGGGAAATTGAAATAACAGAGGTGTGGCACAAGATATAGAATGCTGCCCTTGACAGGAGCGGCCCATCCTGTCAACCGACAGAGTGACAGCAAGTCCCCTATGGCTAATGCCTCATATGCTCGCTGCCTAGATCTGTAGTAGTCTTATTGCGTGGATACCTATATAGGTTTTTATGTATTATTTTATTATTATTATTATTATTATTATTATTATTTTATTAATTTATCTATTTTATTTATTATTATTATTTATTATTATTATATTATTATGGTATCATATTATTCCGTCCATGTACTTATATTGTATAAATTATTCTAATATTTTTAATGTTTAAAATTTTTAATTTTTTAGACTGATGATGTCCAAGTTTGTGTGAACGAAACGTACGTCAACTTTAATAAATGGTTCAGATTCTGTCTCGCCATACTGCTTATCCTCTATATATATATAATATACTATATATATATATTATATATATAATATATATATATATATATATAATACTATATATAATATATATATATTTATATATATATATAATATATATATATATAATCTAATATTTATATAATATATATATATAATATAATTATATATATATATATATATAATATTTATATATATATATTATTATATAATATATATATGTAGTATATCTATATATATATACTATATATCTATATATAATATTATATTAATATTTTATATATTATATATAATATATTATATTAGTATCATATTATATATATATTATATATAGAATATATATATATATATTTAATATATTTATATATATATAAATTATTATATATATATATATATATTATTATATATATACTATTAATTTTTTTGCTGCCCCCCAAAAAAAAATTCTGGATAACGCCACTGTAGTATATATATATATATATACTATAGTATTATAGATAGTATAAATTAATAGTAATATTATGACTATAATATATATATATTTATTGATATATAAATATATATATAATATAATATATATTTAATATAGTATATATATATATTACTATATATAATACAACGGTATAATACGACTTAAGACGTCAACAGTAATAATAGATAGTAATGCCTTAATTAAAATATTACTTATTAAAAGAGTATTGATTTTCTTCTATTTGTATAATAAGGATTTCACAAGTAATATTTTAATTAAATATATATATACCTTAAATATATATATATAGATAATATTATATAATACTATATATATATATTATATATTATTATATAATGATATATATTATATAGTATATATATATATATATATTATATATATATATATATATAGGTATAGTGGGTTGAGTGTAGGATGATGTTTCTCCCCGCATAAATTATGCTTGTTTGTTTCCTCTGTACTGTATTCTCATTTCATTCAGACGAAAAAAAAGTACAAACAAGATTGGAATTGTAATTTGAAGGCGTCCCAAAAAGTGAATACTTCATTTTGCGAAATGGATTCGCCTGCATTAGCATAATCGAGTGAAGAGCTTCATTTCCGCTTAAATGAAAGCCCTTTTAATTAACATTATATTCCAATGATCTAAATTTAAAATGTTCGAGAAATTCATTATATTAAACACCCTATTATCTTTATTTTCTCTCCCGCTCGGTCGAAACTAAAAAAATTGTCAGTTTCTATATATATATATATATATTATATAATATATATATATAATATTATATTATAATATTATATAAATATATATATATATATATATTATATATATTATATATTTATTAGTATATATATACTAATCTTATATATATATATATATAATATATAATATATAT
>JABUQX010047107.1:12500-27302 GCA_015478945.1 Trachelipus rathkii
GTGAGAAATTTTTTTGAAGAATATTTCCTCAGATATGGATTGAATTACTGGTGAAAAGATCAAGAATGGAGTTGAGATTGTGATTGACAGGATATGAAATTGTATAACAAAGCATTTATGAAGGGTTTGGTTTCGAAGGATTAGAGGAGAGCAATAATAGTACCCCTATATAAGGGTAAAGGAGATAAGAGGAACTGTAGGAACTATAAGGGAGATAGTTTATTGAGTGTTAATAGTAAAATAGCTAAATTGACAGCTAAAATGTTGCAGAATGGTGCACTGCAAGACTGCAATTTTTTTGCAACATTGATAAAATATGATTTCATGGTCATTGAACCCCGTTGAGGGCTTAGCTTCTCCTTCCCTCACATACGGAATACCGCATCGGTGTTTATAAGTATATTATATTATATATATATATAATATATATACTATATATATATTAGAATTATATTATATATATATAGCTATAATAATATAAATTATAATATATAAATATGATATAATTATATATAATTATATCATGAATGGTTAATTGATTATAAGAATGAATATTGACGAGTCAGAAACATAAGAATACTTTCTCGCACAGTTCTGGCGACAGGGCTAGCAACCCGGCCCTTTACTTTTTTTCTTTGCTTGAAAAACTCCTGGACCAGCATCGGAAACTTTTACGCCTAGAAATACGATCTCTGGAGAGCTCTGGGAGAAAGATTTTAGAGGCCAAATGGAAGAAGATGCTTAGTTCCTTGAAAGGGTGAAAACCCTACGCTGAGTATATAATCAAGACTATCATCGAAAACAATTGGGGCGGAAAGAGTTTTCTAGAATGCACCAGGATCAAAAATTCGAGGCCAAAGAAGGAAGATGCTGGCCCAAATGACCAGGGGCGAAGTCTACCCGAGAAGGATGGTGGTAGATTATATAGTATATTATAATATATATATATTATATATAATATTTTATATATATATTATATATATATATAATATATATATATATATATAATATATATATATATATATATATTATATATATATTGTGATGCAGCAGAATGTCATATTTTTTTTCGCATCGCGGATGCGGATCGGATATGTTGATTTTACATCCCACGCGATTGCGAATAGCGGATGTTCTGATATATATATATTATATATATATATATATATTATATAATATATATATAGTAATATATAATAATATAATATTATATATATATATATCACTACCTATATAATAATATATATATATAGAATATTAAAAAAATTCATATCACTCCAATATATATATATATATATTTATATATATATATATATATATATCGAGTTTTAGCCCACAATATATTAATATACATTATACACTGAGGTGCGGAGCGGGAGCCAACTCAAATGACACCCCACCTACTCTTTCCCAACTCGACTTAATGAAAAGAGATTTTTACAATGATTTATATACATTTTGCACTGTATTGAACTTCAAATATATAAGGTTGTGCTTGAGAAAAGAGTCATTATTTCTGCTCTTTTATGCTGAGAAGTACTATTTCTCTTTTTAATCATATATTAGCCCAGTATTGCTAATACTTTCTCAATTGGAACAACTATGTTTGACACAGGCCAAAGAGTCTTGCAAGTTTTACTTAAGCTAGGTCTAAATTCTTGCAAACTTTCACCAACTGATGGATCATTATTTGTATCCAGTCGTTTTTCTTCTTGGTGATGTTTTCAATCATTTGCACTGCACAATTTTTTGTAATGTGTGTGTTTCTTCATCCTACTGGACTGTGAATTTTGCCAGTGAATCTGTTATTGATCTTTACTTCTAGGAGGTATTTGATTCTGTAGATTCGGTTTTTTTCCTTTAATGGTGGGAATTAAAGACTGTTCGGATTTGAAAGTTTTCAATGTGCAACACAAAGTCCGATTTAAACTTGTCTCTAATTTTGTGATGACCAAATAATACTGCCTTTATAAGCGGGAATCTAAGTAAGTTTCAATAGTATGAAGGTCATTAATTTCCACAGAACCATAGCGTTTTTCTAGCTCTAGTTTTATTTACATCTTTCATTCTTTTTAACCGTCATCATTTTCATTTGAAGATGGTTCAAAATGGTTCCTTAGCGCAATACACAAATCTTTTTCCATCGCTTGTGGAAAAAGATTTGGTGATTTGGCAAACCAAGCAAATGAGTAAGGTTTGCCAAAAATGACCCATACAACACATGGGGTGTTTGGCAAGGAGTCGGCGAACTCCGCATGTGTGGAGCTTCTTACTTAGCGTTGAGATTATGGTATTACATAAGAGAGACAGAAGCTGTAGAGGCGCAGATTTTTTTTTTGCATCCCTAATCTCGTGTGACTCTGTTGACTCAATTTATTATGAACTTCATGCTGTGAGTCATGAGTCATCATTACTCAGTTGAGTCGAGTCCCATGTCTCTCATTTTCAAGTTTGCGTTCAGATTCATCTTACGGTTTTATATTAATAAAATCCTTATTCAAATCTCGACAATAGACAATGCGCTGCAACATCCGCAGAGACAAAGCGCGATGCGGATGCGGAATGCGGATCTTTCATATGTGGCGGATGCTCGCGGATGCGGATGCGGATGTTACTTGCATCACTAATATATATATATATGTATATAGTATAATTATATATATAAGATATATATATATATAATATATATATATATTATATTCATATATATATATATATGATATATATATATATATGTATATATATATATATATATAGTAAAACGAGTATATCTGCAGAAAAAGTTGCAGAATGTTCCACTAAAATATTGCATTTTTTGCAACATCGTAAAATATATGTTTTCAAGGTCGCCCTCCACGGCGATCCTCCACGTATATATGGGTTTTGCACATCGTGTTATAGTATTATTATATATACTATGATTATATAATATACTATATATATATATTATATAATATATATTATATATATATATATATATATATATATATATATATATATATATATATATATATATATATTTATATATATATATATATATATATATATCACTTTGCAACATTTTATCTGCCGATATACTCTTGTTACTACTAATGTGGTAGGGTAAAAATATGCTAATAATTTGGTTGAAAGAGTGCGTCGAGTGAAGAACAATGTGCATTTAGAAGTGGTAGAGTTTGTGCAAATCAAAATTTTACATTGAAACAAATGATTGCGAAAATTAGAGAGAAGAAGAATAAATTGTGTTTGGATTTTATGGCTTGCAACAGGCGAATGACAGGATTAATAGGGAAGCTCTTTGGCAGGTATTATTGATATATGGTGCTGGTGTAGACTTCTGAATGGAATCAAAAGTATATATGTTGATAGTGAAGAGTGTGTAAGAATGAATGGAGTTGAAAGTGAATGATTTAATATTAATAGTGGAGTGCGACATAGATCTGTTATGTCTCCTTGGCTATTCAATTTGTATATGGATGGGGTAATGAAAGGATTAGAGGTAGCGGTGGTAGAAGGTGTTAGACTGATGGAGAATGGAAGAGAGTGGATGGTACCCTGCTTATTGAACGCTGATTATTTGTGTTTGTGTGGCGAATCTGAAGAAAGTTTGACAGTTATTTAATAAAAGGAAAGTTTTGAAAGTAAATGTAGATAAGTAAGGTCATGGCTGTGAGTGAGCAGAGTCCGCTGTGTGAAATCATGTTAGATGGTCAGCAACTGGAACAAGTATCTGAGCTTAAATATTTAGACTATATGTTGGGTGAAAGGGAACGGATGATGAAGAGTGTAGTAGGAAATGTGAATGGTGCAATTTAATCCTTGGTGAATACAAACTAAGTCTTGAGTGAGTTAGGGTTTTGTATAAGAGTATGTTGTTACCTGTGTTAATCTGTAGCAGTGAAACTATGGCGTGGAATAAGAGGCATAGATTTAAGGTACAATATGTTCAAAGGAATAATTTTAAGAGCGTGCTAGGTGTAAGAATTGATAAAATGAGGAATGAACGTGCTTGCAAGTTATGTGTTGTATAGAATGGCGTAAATGAGAGAAAAGACGAGAGTGTATTGAGATGGTTTGGTCATATAGAAAGGATGGATGAAAGTTAGATGGTTAAGTGGATGTACAGTGGTTAGTGTGCTGGGAATCGACGGGCTGGGAGACTGAAGAAAAAGTGGATTGAGTCAGTAAAGGAATATCTGAAGGAAAAAAGTGTGAGTTTGGCAATGACGAAAAGAAAGGTGCTTAATAGGAGTGAATGGCGGGGCTCTGTGATGGGGTATGGTTGTCGACTTGACCCAAGGGATAAACCCCACATTGACGAGATACCACAGTGTGTGTCCGTCGCAGTCTTGAGAAGTTTTAGGGTGGATTTTTCTGACAGCGAGGAGCTCTCACTTAAGGCACTTAAGGGTATTGAGGGAAAGGTGGGAGCGGGCATTCCTTTCGACTTACGTCTTGCTCTTCTACTTAACTATCCTATATCCTTGCATGTTGCGCGCCCTACCCCCACATCTGTGGGAAGTGAAGAAAGGATATATATATATATATATATATATATATATATATATATATATATATATATATATATTATATATATATATATTATATATATATATATATTATATATATTATATATATATATATATACATATATATATATATATGGAAGTGAAGAAAGGATATATATATATATATATATATATATAAAAGCTAAGGGTAGAGGTTGGTGAGAATACATGCCAGCAGATAGAAAAGTTCTTTCTCGGTATTTTTTTTCTATTTGATTAATATATATATATATATAAATATATAATTTTATATTATCATATATATTTATATATATATATATATATAATATATATATATATATTATATATATATATAATAATATATATTATAATATATAATTTTTTAAACCGTTTTTGGCATTTTCGGGAATGCCGCCAATTCAAGGAGTGGACTTAATAAATCCATACAAATTACAAAGACTGAAACTTAATGTTAAGGTGAGCGAATACGCAAGTTTTCAAATTTGGAAGCTTAAATCCCTCAGTAAAACATCGATGGAAGATAATTCCAAACATGGGCGATTGGAAAGAAGGAGGCACTTTATGGAACAAGCCTGCAACTGTTAATTACTATTAATGTGAAGAAACGTTTTGAGTTTGGTATGGTAGAATTTCAGTATTGAGAGAGGTCATCCTCCTCGAGCACCTGCAACTTTAGTACTTATAATAGAAATTGCAGATAGTGTGATTTATCAAAAGATAGTTAGTTGGTTATCTTAATAATATTCCTAATATTTCTATAAGGGAAAAAAATATAATAAATATTAAGAAATTTATTGTTATAAAAAGTAAATGTGTATTTTAAGAACATTTCCTGCCGAACACTTTTTATTGAGTGGATTTAAATCCGAATGAAATACTTTGTAAAAGTTTGGAATCTGTATCAGAATTCAAGACTTGGGAAATAGAACTCAATGATTACCAAAATCCTCAAGCCAATTTCCGGTAAACACTGTCGAATCTTGATTATTATTTTCTCTCTCTCTCTCTCTCTCTCTTCTCTCTCTCTCTCTCTCTCATCTCTCTCTCTTCGTTCTCTCTGTGTTCGGATCTCTCTCTCGGTGCTCTCTCTTTCTCTTCAGTTCTCTCTGCTCTCGGTTCTTTCTCTCTCTTGCTCTTCGTCTGCTCTTCTTCTTCTCGTCTCGTCTCTCCTCTTATCGTTTCTTTCTCTCTCTCCAGAATATAATTAAATATATAGATATATTATAGTAATATATGATTTATTAAATTATAATAGTATTATATTAGTAGTAGTATTATATATATTTGTTATTATGATTAGTTAGTAGTATTAGTGAATTATTATTTATATTATATGTATTATTATAATATATATATAATATTTTTAGACAGGTATCAAAAGAATTACAAGAGAAATTTATTTCATTACATTCATTTATGGTCGTAAGTATATTAAACAAATTAGCTTATATATACTAGTATATGATAGTAGGTATGATAGTATATATATATAATAATTGTAGTTAAGTGTATATTATATTATATATATATATAATATATATAATATATAGAGTATATATATATAGTATATAGATAGTATATATATATATATATATAACTTATATATTATATAATTATAGAATTGTATATAAACTATATATTGTGTTTTCCATTTCTTTCATTGTTTCGCTCAATTACTGAGCTTTTTCGCAACGTTTGTGTAGAATTTTCTGTTCTAGCATAAACAGGTCGGCAAAGCGGTTTTTATTTTTTTGTTTAATTTATTTATTTATTATTTATTTATTTTTTATTATTGATTTTTTTTTTGGAAAATATCCCAATCTCCAGAATATGAAAGATAGGAATATTAATATCTAAAACAAAACCAAGAAATGTCCCAATCTCCCTCTTAACGATTCTCGGAAAACTCTTAAAAAACTCATCCACACAAAAATACATTCACTCATCCACTATCCAGACCTCCAACATGGATGCAAAATATCACACTCAATCGCTACTGCTCTAACTACATTCTCCCAAAACATCATGATGGTCTTAAGAAATCACCCTCTCACAAACCCTTACTTAGAGCCAGACATAGACAAAAACAAATCCTACGACACTATCCCTACACATCCTCGTACAAAAATTTCTAAAATCCCCCATAGAAAGCAATTGTTAAAAACTGGATTTCCAATTTCTTATCTGGTTGACAGGTCAAGCATTTAGCAAATACGACCTCTCAACAAAAGGGTAAGTTGAGAAACGGTGTCCTCCAAATTCAAAATTAGTAATTTGCGCCGACGAATTGTCCAAGACTATACATAGCCCATCCATACCTACAGCCACCAGAAACATATTCAATTCTATCCAACAACATTATATTCAACAACTAGAAACATGGCTCAACACCAGCAGAATGGTAACCTCCCCAGAAAAATCCATAATCACGCATACACACTGACAGACATCTATCTTTTCCTCACCCCCAGGTAAAGCTAAACGATGTTAAAATTCCACTCGACAAAACTCCAAAGATCCTTGAGCTCACGCGTGACACACATATTACCTTTTGAACACACACATTATTCGTATGACTAACTCAGCCAAGAGAAAACTAAATATTTTACCCACACTCTCCCAAAATAATTTCAGCAACGAGACATCTTCTACCCTTCTCTAGCACATATAATCAGTTTGTAAGACCTACGCTAAACTACTCATTTTCAGCATAATAGCCGGCCACGGCTTCCTCAAACATAGTAAAACTATGAAAAACAAAAACATAAAACTCAGCACTCCCAATCAAAACAGGATTTACCAATACCATGCGCCCTTAACCCTACACTTACATGAAGAAGCAAAGATCTTGCTAATACGAGAACACACAATTTTACTCCAATATACTAAACCCTTCACACCCATATCAGAACAGTCTCCAAGATTCCACAAAACACTTCTTAAGATCCCAAACCTCATAAATAGCGTTTTACTACAATAACAATTATAGAACTATTAGACCTGACAAGCATCACACTAAACATATAGGTGCTCGCAATTGATCCGACAGATTTAGAGATTACCTGGGCATGTCTCTACATTAATAGTTTAAAACTCTAAATCTTAATCTAGAGTATTCCAGCTTGTAGTCGAATTCTACGCATTTATAAAATATTATAATTTATCATAAATCATTTTAATTCATTATCAAAGTAATACAATCTCCTCTTCCAAATATATCTATATAATATAATAATATATGTCAAATCAAAGTATAACATCATAAATATAAATAGAAATAAAAATTGCATATATATTTATAAGAGATAAATGAATTTTTACATAATATAACTAATTCTAAATTTAGATTTTTATTAATCAAAACAGTATTTACAGTCACCAACCAAACTCAATGAATAACTAATATAATATTTGAGTTAATATTTTATATATATATATATATATAAATATTATACTATATATATATATATATATCTATATAGATAAATATAGATAAACTATCAATACTTATGAATTTTGTATTGATTCCTCCATTTAATTATGTATGTTCACTAATGAATATAGTAAACTCATCAAAACTATTTAAATTATAATAAAGATTTATATTACAAACCTTAGCAATATTTTTTTTTGTAAGTAGGCATATTATCAATGATAACTAAACATATATATTTTTCGAATCTCTGATAAATATTAATATTCCTGTTATTTTATTAATATTATATAGTTAAGAATACCTTATCAATATATTTAAATAGATATTATAGGCCTTTATATAAAAACTAATAAAATCAAAATTTCAAAATTTGGGATATGAAATATAAAGAGATTGACGATAAAATATTCGTTTTATCATCATTCTTGGTCTAGAGCGTGCCATACGTTGTAGCATAGAATTGGCGTTTCTCAGAAATTTTGCTTTTGATCGATAAAATAATTAAATTCGTGCTTAATTTAGAAGTTAAAATTGTTTTAATTAAAACAGGTTTGTGACAAATAAGGGTGAATTTATTATCAATTTATGGGTCGATCTAGTCATTTTTTAAAATGGTGGGAGAGCAAATATTGAAGGGACGTAAATATAAAATAAAGCGGAACGTGTGGCTATATAGTGTTTGCCTATAAAAATGCAAAGAAAAAATACTACCCAACAATACAACCCAACCTAACACAAAACATATATACTCACATCTAAAACATATTAACACAAGCATCATAAAAACGTTCATACCACAACATGTACAACTGATTCCTTCAAACAATATTCTAATTAAAAAAAGTAGATAAAAACCATTCTCCCATATACACAAGTCAAAATCAATAGCCTATCGTCAAAAATATATAGACCAACACTTAGACAACTATTGTTATGATCAAAAATAATTTATCTTACGTTTTGCGTGGTGTATGTATGAAAATTCAAACAGACTTTACCGGCAGGCAAATTTACTATACAACATACACAAACAGACTAATTTTTTGCACAAACTGCTCCAGAACTAAAAAACATTCAGCCCTCATGTCACCAGGAGTTTATAAACTCAATTTTACAAAATCAGAATTCAACATCACATAATTAACATACATACATTCGTAAAAAAGAATTTCAACAAACTTGTGGACACGCACTAAACAAAAGAGAAATTACATATTGAGAGCCTTTGCATGAGTAAATCAAATTTGCCAGCGTAACTATTTATAATCGAGCCTGCTAGTTCTAATTGTTGGATTAAGTACAGAATAGATAATAGTCGAAAAAATAATGTATAGATAAATAAGCGTAATTTTAGAAGTTAACATTCTTTTATTAGACAAATTTCAAAACAGGTTTTAATACACTACAACTAATAAAAAAAGTTTAATATAACGATTACACCCAATCTCCTAGTACTTCAATTGAAGAATACACTCCTTCAAATAATACAAATAAATATTTTTTCTTTGATATTAATTTAACTTATTACTGAAGAAGGGAAAAATGTCGAAAGCTTTAGGTAATTAGGATATAAATTTTAAAGTTAGTTAAAATTTATTAAGTTTTTTTAACATATTATTAATATTAGTGCATTTGTCCATGATATCGTAACATCATTAAAAAGAGAGCAACCACACAGGTGGGACTGCTTATGCTAAGAAAATATAAAATAAAATTTGCTTAATTTAATTACACCCCAGACAAATTTCATAGAAAAAAAAATTCGATAATTGCAGTTATTCATGATAATCAGCTATTTGATCTTTATCTTTACAAAAATAAATCTATAGCTGTTTACCGTTTAAATTAAATAAAATCAATATGATGGTTTCACGAAATATTTCCAATACTATTATAATATATATTATTCATATTTTTGAAATTTAGGAATTTAATTATTAGTACTCTTATGAAGTTATTATATATTCAATAAATGCACATATAAATATAAGTGAAATAATCTTTAATATAAAAATATATATATATATAAGGCGTAAGTATTTAGAAGTTAATTATATATATAAATATATAATATTTTTATTTAAAATAAATGCAGCCATAACAAGAGAAACAATGATGAATAGTGATATATTATAATATATAGGTATATATATATATATATAAAATACAAATAATATGAATAATTATATCATTACCCAAACTTTTACTAATTTACATAAACTTTTATATTTATGTAAACCTCTATACAATACATATTAACTTTTAGATATGAATAACGAACAATGGGCATATTAGAGAAAAAGGTTAACTGGGCACATATTACTCTTGAGATCCTTTGTGTGTAGTATATCTGTAGCGGCTCTCGAAATCTTTCAATGGCTAGGTCAACGATGGCATAAGTTATCCATTAATATTCTAAATTTGCCATAAGTAGAGATATGAGAGTTATCGCAATCGCTCTCATTGAACCGTGATCGGAGAGCATGTCACACATAGGATTCAGAGAGATATTTTTATAAAATGAAGTTAGTTAACGTGGTGTGACGTCATACTTGAGTTCAAAATGAATTAATTTCAAAGTTTTGCTGATCAAGAGGTGGTTCGTGGAATAAAAATTAATATATTCAAATGTTGATATAATTATAATTGTATAGGAAGTCCTTACTTAATTTAATAAGAGTTTCATAATTGTATAATATATATATTATTATATATATATAAGTATAATATAGTGTAAATAATTATTAAAAGAAAAAATATATGACTGTTAAATGCAACTTGATGAGGGAGTAAACAGTGAATAGAATTAACCACATAAACCCTTATATATCTACGTGATACGTAATAGAGGAAACCGATTATTCATCAATGCAACGAATACGCATGCTGGAAAAATAGTAAACATGTTGCTAAAATATGTTCACTGTTATCGTATATGCTGAGGGTGCCCTGATAGCACATGTAAAGCTAAAAAGTTCCAAAAATATATCAAAAGGGCTAAAATGTGCAGAAAAAAGTGGTTTTTGTTTTTCAAAAGCTAATCGAGATATTGAAGTTAATATGTGTTGGATGTTAAAATCAGTCGAGAAAGGGTATTTAGGAGATTAAAATTATATCATGTAGAGTATGATATACTGATTCAATTGTTTAGTTACTAGTAAAACTCTTAAGTCACTAATTGGGATCCTTATTTGATATTGGAGAGAGAAGGTGATTAGGGAAGGAAGTGGGTAGTAATTATCTGCTATATAGTTACAGTGTACAGGTTATTTATGGACAGAGTAATATTGCACTAATCAAAGAGACTTCAGAGTAAATCAGTTGAAATGTGCAAACAACTCGATTTTAAGTACTGACAATTATCGTTGTGAATCAGAGGTGCCACTGTCATGATTTTTGTGGATTTGAGAAGGAACTGCTCGACAGTGTGCCGAGTGATGAGGGATGTAGTAAGTGAATCGATCGAAAGTTTTTAGAGTAAGTGGATTATACGCAGAAAATAGATGTAGGTTGCCAAATGTTAGGTAATAAGTAAAAAAGAAAGCACGTGTGTTACTGAAAATGAATTAACAAACAATGAAGTGAGGTTATCACATATATAGAAAAGAAGTTCTATGTGGAATTATATTAAAAGGAATAATAAATGATCTAGATAATCAGGTATCAACCTGAGAAGAAAAAAATATATGAGAAAAAATGTGGGTATTTCTGCATTTCAAAGAAGTGTATAAACTTACAAGGGTAAATAAGAAATTCTCTGAAAGGAAGCGTGACAAGTTAAAGAATAAAATAGTGGAATCTGTAAGAATAATGAAGTAGGGAATGTGCTTCTGTAACTGATTGATAATGGATGTAGAGTATGAAGAGAAGTTGTTATTTGATAAATAATGTGTGGACATTGGTTGTTGTGTTGCAACGAACCCACGCGTATACATTAGGGAGAGGTTATTAATAACTTTAGGTAATTGGTTTGATGAGAAAGTTGGAAGAGGTGGTGATTCACAGTTAAGGAAGAATAAGCAGTAAATTTTTGATGAGATATTTACAGAAAGAAACGGAGAAATAGTGTGCGAGAAATAATTTGATATTCGAGTATGGATGAAAGAGTTAAGTCAGAAGTCATTTTTTGTAGAGGAGACGAGTGTTAAAAACCTATTCAATAAATTCAACTTTCAGGCTTTGCTGTTTAGATTAGGGATTGGGAGAGCAACATAGTCCCATATATAATATGGCAATGAGATGAGGGCATTCTCCTAGATAATAATTTATAAGTAGAACATTATATGTTATTGGAGTGTTGTTTGTAGACACTATAAATGCTATCTCGTAGGTAAATTTTAATCTCGTTTCAAAAGTAGACTGCGCTCCACGATTTGATGATAGAGATTACTCGCATTGGTAAAATAAGTGATTTAGAAGTCGAGAATAGTATGAAGAATTGATGATTCAAATCTTCATCTTTAAGATGACAAATAGCAGAAAATACGTGACATTTAGTATAGATAAGAGATTTGTGATTTTTAGGTTTTATGATTTGCCAAACTTTGGCGTAATAAAGAATAGGATTGTTGCAATAGGGAAAAATCTATGGTATGTTAATTATTATATGATGGTTGGTGCTATGGTTCTGATGGAATCAAAAGGATGTATGACGATAGTAAATCTTATGTAAGAATAAATGGAGTTGAAATTTATTGGTTTCATTTTATTAGCGGAGTTGTATGTGTTATGTCTCCTATGTTATTCAGTTTGTATATGGATGTGGTCATGGAAGAATTAGATGTGGGTGTGGCAGGGGAAGATGTTAGAATGATGGAAAATGGAAGAGAGAGAAGGGTGCCCTACCTTTTATATGCGGATGATTTGTTTTTTTTTTTTGTGTCAAATCTGAAGAGAGTTTGAGAGGATTGGTAGAGGGATTTGGCAGGGTGTGTAAAAGGAGGGGTTTCAAAGTAAACCTTGAGAGAAACGTTATGGCTGTGAGTGAGGACAGTTCACGGTCTGAAGTTATGTTGGATGGTGCGCAACTGGAACAAGTGTCAGAGTTTAAATATTTAGGATATATGCTGGGTAGAGGGGAACAGATGCTGCAGAGTGTAGTAGGAATATTGTGAATGGCAGGAAGGTAGTTGGTGCAATTAAATCCTTGGTATATTTAAAGGGAATACGTCTTTATTGCACTAGGGCCTTACATAAAAATATGTTGTTACCTGTGTTATTGAATAGAAGTGAAACTAAGACCTGGAATAGGAGGTATAGATCTAAAGTACAATGTGTTCAATTGGACAACTTTATTGGCGGGATGGGTGTGAGAAGAATTGATATAATTAGGATTAAACGTATTAGGAAGTTCTGTTGTGTAAATATAGAAGAAAATGAGAGAATTTTAGAAGTTAACATTTTTTATTAAAAACAGGTTTATCAAACAACTAATGAAATATTTGGTATAGAACGATAAAGAAACAAATATGAAAGTTTCATTAAAAAACGTCAATTTAAGACAGCGTAAAATAAAATAATAAATTTCTTCTTCTGCTTTTTGAAATTGCATTTCAATGAACACATTATTGTTTTCAAATGCTGAAAATACGTTAAAAACTCAATTTTAAGATTAGCCAAATAATTTCAAATGTTGAAATTTAGGAAAAATCGTACTTTTAAGAGTTCGTAAAATTTGTAATGTGAATTTAAGAAAAAGCGTAATTTAGAAGTTAAAATTTTTTATGTAAACAGGTTTCAAAGCTATGAAATTTCTATCAAAACCTAAAAACAAATATTGAAATTTCATTAAAAACAGCGTCAATTTAAGACATTTAAACTATTAAATAAATTCATCTTTTGACGTCTTTTTGAAATTGCATTTCAATGAAAGCCATTATTATTTTTTTTTGCAAATGATGAAAATACCTGTAAAAACTCAATTTTACAGAATTTACAAATTTCAAGAATGTTGAAATTTGGAAAACGTAGCTTTTAAGAGTTCTACTAAATGTTTGTAATGTGAATATAAGAAAAAGCGTAATTTTAGAACGTATTGAAGAGGAACATGCCGCGGCGAGTATTAGAGAAAACAGGTTTCGCACTACTAATGAATTTTGGTATAGAAGTACGTAAAAAAATATTGAAATTTCATTAAAAAACGTCAATTTAAGACACCTAAACTATTAGCAACGTCCATTGCTCTGATGCAATGATTCACGTTTCTAGCTATGTTTGAGGTATACACATTTCAATGAAAGATTGCGATTCACATCCGCATCAGCGACATTATTAGAGCGCGTTTAGTGTCGACCATCGATGCTGAAAATAATCTCACGCATAGGGCTTAACGCTGTGGGTGTTCTAGGTTAAAAAACTCAATTTTAAAGATTTACCAAATAATTTCAATCGGTGAAATTTATGAAAAAATCGTACTTTTAAGAGTTCTAATTTGTAATGTGAAAATTTAAGAAAAAAGCTTAAAATTTTAGAAGTTAAAATTTTTTATTAAAACAGGTTTTCACAACTAATGAAATATTTGGTATATAAAAAGCAAATATTGAAATTTCATTAAAAAACGTCAATTTAAAACCTAAAACGCAATTATAATTCTCTTTTCTGCTTTTTGAAAATTGCATTTCAATGAACCATATTTTTTTCAAATGGGTAAGAATACCGTTAAAAACTCAATTTTAAGATTACAAAAATTTCAAATGTTGAACATTTTAGGAAAAATCGTAGCTTTTAAGAGTTCTAAATTTGTAGTGAAAATTTAGAAAAGCGTAATTTTAGAAGTTAAACATTTTTTATTAAACAGGTTTCACAACTAATGAAACA
>JABUQX010047108.1:0-2500 GCA_015478945.1 Trachelipus rathkii
ATTTCTTCCATATTTCATTGAAGAAGAAGACCTTGTATACTGTGGGAACATCCCTGGAACTCTACTCCAAATGGGGTTACCTAATACGACCAGAAGATGGCGATTGCTTAATGGATAGGTTCAACGAGAAGCTGGAAGTGTGTTTTATTGTACAATGGCATTAGTTATGCATCGATTCCAATAGGTCCCTCAACAAACTGAAAGAGGAATAGGAAAATATAAGAATGATCTTCCAGAAGCTTAGATATAATGAACACAGTGGTCTATATGCGTTGATTTGAAGATGGTCAACATCTTACTTGGGCAGCAAAGCGGATATACTATGTACCCTTGTGTTTCATAAGCTTGTGGGATAGTAGGGCTAAGGAAGACCAGGAAAAGTTGTATGGCCTGCTAGGAAAATATGACTGTAGGTAGCATCAAATATCATTAACAAACCACTGGTTGACAGGGAAAAAATTATTTCCCACCACTCCACATCAAACTAGCAGATTGATGAAGCAATTTGTTAGGGCCCTAGGCAAAAGATGCTGAATGTTTCAAATATATTTGCCGATTTTTTTTCCAGGGTTGAGTATGGAGAAAGTCAAAGCTGGAATCTTTAGCGGCCCCTCTAATTCGCCAAATCATCAAGGATGACAATCATAAATTCCATGACTGATATGGAAGCATCTGCCGGGAAAAGTTTTGTCTTGGTTGTTCAGACTTTTTGGGCAACCATAAATCTGCCAACTAGTAGAACTCGTACAGAAAATACTTCAACTTCAAAAATTTGAATGCTAATTATGAGCATGGGAAGTTCATTTTCTACAGTAGTCACTTAGGATCGGTTTCGATAATCTAGGATGTTATAGTGAGGAACAAGGGGAGAGGTTCCATCAAGATATCAAGGTGACGCTGAAGCAGAGCTAACAAGGGAGGGGGGGGGGGCAAGATGGATAGCTTCACTTGATGGTAGAAATGGTGAAGTCTCGAGTTGATTGTCCACATTCTGCACACAGAAGACAATCATATAGACAGCGATTTGTAATGCATTAATTGTGATTTCATTGTACTGAATTGAATGTTTTGACCCTATTAGCATTTTATGTACTTACTCATTAACATTGATATATATCTTTCGTTTTTTTTTGTGTGAATTACGTTACAACCTAACATAAATTGTTGTTATTAATGTATTTTTGTGACCACCCTGTATCTCAAAAACTTAGAAGCCAATCTAGGAAAACGGAGTCATATTCGGAATCAGGGCAAACAAGTTACCTATAAAAATGACCCCATCAAATGTTTTGCCGCAAAATCTTTGTTGGCCAGTGTTATTATATAATTATTATTATTATTATTATATAATATATAATTAGTAAAATGGATAAAAGAACTGTCTCTTTCTAAATTATTTATTCTTTAAGAGGTTATGAGCAGATTAAGGTTCCAATAATGGTTAATTTATTAATATTTAACAAACGTTTCGCCAAAATTCACCTAAATGAAAAGAAAAATTAAATTATGAGAAGAATATTATTAGGAGTCGCTACGTTATACCTCATATTATTAATTATATAGTCATTTAATTGAATAAATTGATAGGGTTTAATAATGGCGCTTATTTTGAAGAAGTTATGGCCACTCTATCAAATACACATAGTATCAATTTACCCTTATTTCTTGTGATTTTCCACGTAACAGTTTAAGATGATATTGGTAAGGTTTAGAGCTTAGTGACTAGTTCAAGTAGTAGGTTAAGTGTTTTTACATATGATACAGTGTTAGTTTATATTTAATTTGAGTCGTTCCTTGTGTATAATGATTTATGAGATTTGCAAGTGGACTTTATGGTCATGTTTTTTGTTGTTGCGTCTTGAGTTTGGTAGAGGTTGTCAGCTAGGGGTTGGAGACGTTGATGCAGACAGGTTCTTCTATAGTTGGTCCTGGCAGCTTAAGTGGTATTATTACTTGAGGCGGCGTCAGGTGAAGGTTGGTTATATTTATATTAATATATATAATAATATGAATATATATATATATATATATATATATATTATTATATATCAAAATTGGGCGACTCGATATATCGATTATGCGATATCTACACAGTTAATTAAAATAAAAAAGCTTTTTAATAAATAGAGTGTGATTTTTTTTTTGTCATTAAAATTCTTCTTAAATCCATTTTAATTCTTGAAATTTGTAGTATCTCGAGACTCATGAATTCTGTTACGATACTTCATTTTTTTTGTCTCATGAAATAGGGCGATTATCCAGTTTCGCATAAGTACGTGCTGTTGATTGTAATCCACGAGAAATCAGGGTATTTCTTCGAGTAAGTAACCTAAAATAGAAATGAGAGAAACTTTCTTAGAGAGTAATATCGATCATATATTAAAAATCTTCGCTGAGAGACCTGGCTGGTTTATCCTTTGCGAAGAGATTTCAAACCCAGTTGTTAAAAATTTCATTTAAGGTATGGAAATTTCACTTATAGATGTGAGCAAATTTTCAA
>JABUQX010047108.1:10000-17500 GCA_015478945.1 Trachelipus rathkii
CTCTGCCAATGAGTGGTGGTGTTTATCTTCTGTCTGTAAAACATTTAGTCAGCAAACAAGACAAGAGAGGTTTAATAAGAGTAGGAGAGGTAACAAAGCAAAAAGCCATCGATTACACTTTTTACAAAAGGGCCGTGTGGGTGAAACCAACTCAGACAAGGGTTGCGCACTCCATGCCCGACGCACTCCAGCGCCCCTGTACAAAGCAATTAACTGGGGTTGTGTGAAGAAGTTTTAAAGACCCTTTCAAACGCCCAACCTTTTATAAACTTGCATAGCGAGACAAATGTGATTATTCGAAGGAATTTATGAGAAAAGAAATTACCAAGAATATCAAAATAGGAGAAGGCTTGAATTTGGTTTTTCAAAGAAGGGATATAGGCCATTAGACTTAGAATCCAAATCGGAAATAATTGCTACAAAAGGTTTTATTGTTTTAATGGCTTCATTTGTGGCCCAATATGACTATCCTGGGTTTATCCTCCCCCCGGCAGAGTTGTGTTTAAGTGGTGGGGATAAAAATGCACCCCCAAAAGGGGTATTTTTGCGGTTTTGCAGTTATATCTCGTAAAGCACTCACAATATCGAAACCATGCCCTACAACTTTTAATAGGACCATGTCATTCTGCATTGGATGAGACCATGCGCATATTTTTTGGACCACCCGTTCCCATACTAGTGCTCATCAAAGTTGGAAAAATTTTACATATTTATAAAAAACTTTCGGTTTAACTTATGGATTTTGGTAATATCATCTAAACTAACCAATCTATCAATAAATTTGTCCTACAAAACTTATAGAGGAATAAATTATGCTTTCGATGAGACCAAAAGTGAATTATTTGGACCACCAGTTTCCGTACAGCTCAACCTTAAAGGATAAGAAACACAATTCATTTGAAATCAATTTTATTATTATTATTTAGTGATAACCATAATTTTCATAATAAGAAAACATTGTAGTTTAAAGGTATGGAAGATGAAAAAGGTGAATAAAAACGGTAGGTACATTCAACTTTTCTACAGAACGTCGACGTTTGGCTGTCCGGCTTCCTCAAGGCTGTAATTTCCCGATTCGGGGAGTTCCGTCCGCCCACAGTCAACGTCGGCTCCTTCAGAAGTCTGTAAATTTGTCGCCCCAATATATTCCATTCCAAATGTCTTCGTCAAGATATGGTTTCGTCAATTTCATCTGGTTGGAGGGAGTTAGTGCATGAACTCCCTTTGCAGTTGACACAAATCAATCAACACTTAATCCAAGCCTTCCGACACCCACAATCATCTGCACATCCCTTGTAGCATTTGCAGAAAATTGTGGAGCGAGAGACTGTGGAGCTGGATCCGTGGAAGTAGGAACGGGTTGAAGACCAAACTTTGAAGCTTGCCATCCCCCGAGGAGCGGATCCATCTGGTGTGCTAACCACATTTGTACTTATAGGTAAGTTCTCAAGCAATGTTGGCCGGCTGCTACGGATGTTGGTAGTAGGGATGCCAGGTTGAACTTGGATTTCACGAGGGCTTTGGAAAACAGGTCAAATCGCAATTTATCTAAAGTATCTCCTGCCCACCACCGTAGAGGGTTGTTAAAAATCGTAGGCCAGCTTCGGCAATAGCTTCAGCTTCATTGTCATGCTCGAAGAAAGGTTTGATTTCTTCTAGAAGACATTTATTTTCGACCAACAGCTTGACCACCTTCTTCTTCCCCTGGTTGAAGAGTGCTGAAGTTGTGTCACATCCACTTATGGCGTGGATAAATATAAGTGGCCTTCTCATGTTGTCTGCCAGTTTGAAGCTGTTGGGACCAAATATTTTTGATGGGGTTGTACCTCTTCCAGGTTTTGAGAAATATATGTTTGTTGATGGTGTGGCTTGGGCATTGAGCATGATGAGAAGGTCCGTATCCTCACCAACTACCACAACCTTCTCATGCTCCTGTGATACCTCAAGGGCCGTGGCAACAATCAGGTGGTCTGCGTCTTCATTAGCTTGCTTTACTGAGAAGCCTTCACCTTCAAGCCTCTCAGTAAGGAAGCTAATGAGACGCGCTTTACTTCTTTCGTTGGAAAGGAATTGCTCCTGAGTCATGGTCACCACCATTAACTCAGTAAAGATGACCTCAGGAGTCGTGTGTCTTTTGCTTCGGCGGAGCAGCTCAGCCGATTTGATGCTTTTGGTGAACAGGTCTTCTGGGTAGCCATCAAATATCACACTGGTCGCACTTTGATTGTAGTGTCTTCTTAGGTTGTCAGTGTATTTTGTTAGGATTAATTAGAATGTTTCACCTTTCTTCCACACAACCCGGTGGAGAAGAAATCCACCATCGATGATAAAAGCTGCTCCTTCCAGGTATACCTGATTCAGTGGTATGAACAAGTCAAGTAACACTGACTTGGGAGTCTTCCTCATTCCAACTGCATCGAACATAGAGAGTGGATAGGGTGCCAGATCATAATGGAAGAATTCTTTAAGCTGTTCATCGGATTTCTTGAGGATTGCTATCCGGTGGAATATGGTTTCAGGGCTCACTGGTACATTCTCCCCATCAATGGTCACCTAAGATTTGAATCCTTGTATACTCATTACTCTTTTTTTCAGAAAAACTTGATGTTGTCAAAGGTTTGACCAACCAGGGCGCATATTGAGGAATTGCCAATTTCAAATGCTCTGTGGCAGTTGATTGAGTCATCTCCAACGATTCCTGTGCTGATGGACATAACAAAATTAGTAACAGGAAAAGGATAATGGGATTGAAACCACTCAATAAACTTATGAAGGTCTGCATTGTCATGCTGTACTCTAGCATCCCTCGCATCAACATGTTGCTCCGAGGTAGTGAGTGATTGATTCCCTACAAAACTCTTCAACCTGCTTGGTCAATGTAGTAACAATTAGCATGGTCAGAATCCAACTACTCAGAGTGCTGTCTGAAATGCCGCGACCATTACTGAGCCATCCGGAACTTTTCAACGAGCGCATTAGGGTCTGCTCAATCGTCATGTCAGACCATATCCCACTCCAAAACTTACCAGACCTCCTGATAGTAAACCACCTATTGACCGAAAACCGTCTATAGTCTTCTTGGGCTATTTTCTTTCAAGGTCCATAATGTATTAAAAATAGAGCTGCGCAGATTTAGCATACAGAAAATGCCTTTTGGCATGAAAATGAGGTAGCATTTTCAGTGGTGAGGTGCAGTTTCCAGTCGCCACTCCTCTCAGCCTGGATGAATTGCTTCATCAGAGTAGTCATGTCGAAGTAGAGAATCCATAACTTGGCAGTGGGACCATTTAGCTGTAGCTGTTCAAATTTCTGTGCAAACATCTGCTTCAAAGTTTCATGATCAAGGGCTTCAAAGGGTCTTGTTGAGGTAGACGCCTCTTCAAGGTGCTGATCTGTACTCTCATTGTCACTCATTCTTGTGAGGATGACAAGTGCGAGAGCCAAATTGCAATGGATATGTGCACGAACTGACTTTGAATAAGCACGACCAGCCATCATTTTTTCTGTTGATACTTGCGTGTAAGCAACACAGAATAACTCTTGCAGCCCACTTCCACTCATAATGTAACCAATGGCTCCCAAGAATGACATGAGATGATGAAACCCTCCCTACCGTAATATGACTATGCCCAAATCGGAGTCTGGAGGAAAAGAGACCACCATCGCACGTGCCTTAAGGTAGAGAGGCTGGTCAAATGTAACAAAACAGACATTCTGCTTGATGCTTTTGCATTTGTTTATTGAGGCGTAGAAGTGAAGTGTAAATATGTTCAGTAGTTGCTTGGATGGTGCATTGGATGAATGGAATAGGAACAGTGTCCGTGTTGACGTCGAGTACGGTTCAGACGCAATTATTTGCTCCCATCACGCCATTCCAACCTAATTCATTTTACTTTCAATTAATCAATATCCATTGAAACTAGTCCATTTAAATGTTCACGCTTGAACATTTTCCGGTCAAGTCCTCAACGGAGTGCAGTCGGAGAGGTGCCCCGTATGTTCAAATGTTGTTTTCTGGAATCGATAAGATTTCTCCAATTTGTTGCTTGGCTTTTGGAAAGTTACTGTTATATGCAATTATACTGTACACTTGAAAGACCGAACATGCTGGCTGTACACATTGGATACCAAACATGGCATGAAAATTATTATTGGCCATCAATTGTGTCAACATTGACATCTGCATTGTCAAACGCCCTTTGAGAAAAAGAAACCAAGTCCACTTGCTATTTGTATTAGCTCCCTTGAGCCATATTTCCTTGACAGGAGGGCTCCAACCCAAGGGATGAATGAAAAGATCTAGGTTTGGTGGAAGATATTACTGCGGGAGCAATAGAAATTACCTCGATTATGTCTTTCTTCTGTTGGCCTCGTTTGCCTCTCTGTATGATTGAATCAAGCAACACCTGTAGGGTTTGTGGAATGTCCTCCTCACAGTTTTCCAGAAAGCGTTGGGGATCTGGGTAACTGTCAAGGACACTTTTGAACGGATATCTTCCCTGATTATGTCAGCCGATGCTCTAGCAACTCGGAGGCGTTCTTCCTCTTCATTTGCTTGTTTGGATTTATACCATTGCTGGGACAAGATTTTGTAACCAGTATTGCGGAAGCAGAGTACTGTCTATCAGTGTTGACCAACTGATATGATGATGTCACTCCCATAATGGTCTTGCAACCTTTTCTTCAGAGATTTCTCACTTACTTTTGGGCCAGGGAAATCTTTCATGACATCTCTCAAAGAAAACTGGCACTTATCTTCCATGCCCTCAATGTAGTTGCAAACGTATTGTAGAGCAGTAGTGATGTCCTTAATCCGCTGGAAAATTGTTTTTTCTTACTGGAATCGGAAATAAAAGGGCGTTTACAAAAATATTCCAGGATAATTTGGAAAGGTAACTAAGAAAAGGAACAAAGGATGAATCTTTTTAAATGAGGGGAACATTTAAGAGAAGACTAAATTACAAGAATTGATAAATATTTATTTGAATGAATAAATACGGAGGGAATGGATAACTATATCTCTGGATTAATTTTTAAATTCCAATATTTATTATAGCTTATGTATTTACTTGTATTTACAATTATGATATGTATGTATGCTGTGTAATATTATGTATGTACTGTATATGGTGTTGTAGCAATAATTAGACGATTTGAAATTGTGAAGGCGGAATTTATTTGAATTTCATGCATAAAAGATTTAGGAAATAATATGGTTCACAAAAAGCTTTTTATTTGATAACTGAATTTTAAATTTACAACACTCATTTGAGCTCAATTGTTCTGCAAATATTCATGTACACTTTTGCCCAAGAGAATTTGCGATTTGCATTTGATTTATTGTAGGGTTTATGGATTTGTTTAACTCTTCTGCGGTGTGAGCGATTCTGATGGACGATTGTCCTATAAATATTATCGCTTGAAAGGCAAAAAGTCATAAACGACAATTTCATAATTTGGAGGGAGACTTAAAGAAAAAAATTATTTTTAAATAATCCTCAATATTTTAAATATTTAAATTTTGTTAAGGGGCCCAAGTTGGATTTCAGTTTGTGGATTTTTGTCCTCTGTTCTTACTTTTATTCTAATATATATATATAATATATATAGATATATATATATATATATATATATATATATATATATAATATATATAGTAGATATAGATGATTTATATATATAAAATTTATACATTTTATTATATTATATATATATATATATATATTATATATATATATATATATATATATATTCGAAAAAACAATAGGTTAAAATTACGCTAAAAAAGGTTGTTTAGTAAAAAATGATTTCATTTATTATTCAGTTTCATGGTTGATTTAAGGACCACAAAATCGACGTAGAGAGCTGAAACATATAATATTCAAATCAGTCAAAAAATTATATTTTAGGGGCACTGAAAATCTAAATTCACCAAAACTGTCACTTAAACCATTTGCTTTTCAAGCGACGATATGACGAATTTTCGAAATCGAGAAAGAAATGCAGAAAGAAAACTGAATATTGTTGTATTAAAAATCATTTTGACTAAATCATTTGAAATCTGCGCAAGCGCAATTGAATAGACAGGGTATCAATAAAGTCTCTTTACAATTTAAAAAAAATTATTACAAAGGCAGTTGATGTCATGTGTTTGTCAGATTTGTTTTTTGCACTCAGTGGTTATCAAATTTTTTAATCGCACTGCATTTTTGTTTTTCAGGCACTCTGTTAGTGAAATAGGTTCTGTTAACTGAAACCCTACAAAATGGCAACTCCTCAAGTAAAGGCACAATGTGTATCGTGGTTTATTGAAACAAAATCTGATACACAGACTCAGCGAAACTCCAGGAATAAGTAAGGAAAACGTCCACCGTCACGTCCGTCAATTTATTCATGGCACCAAAAAATTATGAAGGCAGGGACAGTGTTGGATAAAGGTAGAAGAAGACGACCACGATTATCTGTGGAAAACATTGATTGTGCAAAGGAAGCCTTTGCTAGTTCTCCTACAAAGTCTATCCGTAATGCTGCATATAGTTACAGCTACCACGCTCAACAGTGCACAAAGCCCTACCCCAGAACTTGCGATTGTACGCTTACAAAGCGTAACTCTTATAAGCATTCGAACCAAATCATAAACCAAGATGAAAAGAGGTTTGCAGTTAGCATGCTGGAACGAACATCTGAGGATGTAACGTTCCTCGCCCGAGTTTGTTTTGGTGATAAGGAAACCTTTCATGTTTCAGAGAATCTGAATGAACATAATAATGGTGAGAATCTGGAATAGGATACCCCATGGGACTAGGGAACTTCACTGAGATAATCTAAAGGTGAATGTGTGGTGTGGGATCATGTGCAATCGAATTTTTGGTCAATTTTTCTTCACAGAGAGATCGATTTCTGCAGATGTTTAACTTGATCTTTTGACTGAATATATGGCACCATAACTAATTTTTTCCATCAAAATGGTAGGCAGGCCCCACCGACATTTTGGGACTGCAAGTTCGTCGGTTCTTAAATCAAACATTTCCAGATCGGTAAACCGGATTTTTTGGCCCAAATTTTTCCTGGCCACCTTCGTTCCCCAGTATATCATTCTCCTGACTTCTTTCTCTTTCTTTTATGTTAAAGACAATCGTGTGCCGAACAGTGATAGGAACATCAACGACATGAGCAAGGATCACTGATTGCCTCTGCCCACTATTGAATGAGTTATGCGTACAAAGAACATAACAGGAAATCGATACAGTCTTGAATGTGCTTCGTGCAGCTAATGAGGCCCATATAGAGGTGTATTAAATGAGGCAAAATACGTTAAAAAAAAAAAAAAAAAAAAAAAAAAAAAAAAAAAAATCTATATCTACTCCCTCATTATGTAAAATTACCACAGATTATCTTTCATTTGATTTTTAATGAATTTATTAAATGTAAAGAAACTTTATTGTACACTTATATATTTATATAATATATATATATATATATATATATATAGTATATATT
>JABUQX010047108.1:22500-37500 GCA_015478945.1 Trachelipus rathkii
TTATATAAATATATATATATATATATAGATATATATATATATAAATATAATATAATAACTATATATATATATATTATATATATATATTATATATAATATATATATATATATATATATAATATATAATAATATAATATATATAAATATATATATATATATACTAATAATATATATATATATATTATATTTATTTTATATATATATATATAGTATTAATAATATATATATATATATAATATATATAATATATATAATATATATTTCCTCCTATCCCCAGATTGAGGGTGAGGTGTGTACCATACGCTGGAACAGGAAAGTAGAAGAAGAATATGACCCAAGTCGAAAAGAAAGCCAGGCCTTGCTATCCCTGACGTATGTGAGTGCTCGTCCCAGTCAAAAAAAAAAAGTATATATATATTCAAGGGTTTCACAAGACTGCCACGGACCCTCACTATGGTATCTCGTCAATGTGGGGTTCATCCCCTGAGCAAAGAGAACATAACCATGTCCCCTCACAAAACCTTGCCATTCACTCCTATTATGCACCTTTCTTCTCGCCTCTGTCAAAATCACATTCCTTTCCATTAGACATTCCTTTACTGACTCAATCCACTTATTCTTCAGTCTCTGAAGAGGTAGATTTCCAAGACCGTCACCACTGAACACCGCTTAATCAACCGGCTATTATTATCCATCCTTTCTCTATGACCAAACCATCTTAATGCACTCTGGTTTATTTTCTAATTTACGTCTTTCTTCATGCCACACAACTCTCTAATGCGTCCATTCCTCATGTTATCAATTCTTCTTCTTCTCACACTTAACACACCCATAAGATTGTACCTTAGATCTATACCTTTTATTCCATACCATAGTTTCACTACTATGCATTAACACAGGTGACAAAATACCCCTCATTCAAAACCTTAGCGCACTCAAGACTCAGTAGTTCCTTTGTATCCACCGAGGATTTAATTGAACCAGCCACCTTCCAACCATTCACAACTTTCCTACTACATTCTGCATCATCCGTTCCCTTTTAATCCAAAATATATCCCAAATATTTAAACTCATATGCTTGTTCCACTTGCTCACCATCCAACATGACTACATACCGCGGACTCTCTTTACACACTACCATAATCTTACTCTTATCCATATTTACTTTCAAACCTCTCCTTCTACACACTCTGGCATACTCCTTTACCAATTCTCAAACTTTCTTCAGATTCGGCACACAAAACAAAATCATCCGCGTGCAATAAGCATTCTCCATCATTCTAACACCTTCCCCTACCTCTAATTCTTTCATCACCCCACCCTACAAATGAAATAACCAAGGAGAGATAACATATCCCTGCCTCCCTCCACTATTAATATTACAGAAATCACTTTCACCTCCATTTATTCTTACACACGCTTCAATATCGCGTTATACATACTTTTGATTTCATTCAGAAGTCTACCACCAGCACTGCCACAGAGCTTCCCTAATAATCCTGTCATACGTCTGTTCCAAGTCCATAAAACCTAAATACAATTTATTCTTCTTCTCTCTCATTTTCTCAATCATTTGCTTCAATGTAAAATATGATCTACACATCCTCTACCATTTTTAAATGCACATTGTCCTTTGCCAATCAGACCATCAGTCACTCAACGCACTTTTTCAACCCAAATTCCAGCATATATCTTACCTGCAACACTCAATAACTATATCCCCTATAGTTTCTACAGTTTCCCATATCTCCCATACCATTAAATAACAGTACTGTTACTGCTCTCCTTCAATCCTTCGGAACTATACCATCCACAAACGCTTTGTTATACAACTTAAATATCCAGTCAATCACAATCCCGAGTTTATTCTTGATCATTTCACCAGTAATTCCATCCATACCTGCTAATTTACCATTCGTCAACTTTTTCACTCTACCTATTACCTCATCCCCAAATTATCTATTTCTTCTTACACCATCAAATCGACACACATTCACTATCACCTCCTCATAACTGCCACTGTTATTCAGATTTTCAAAGTGTTCCCTCCACACTCTCCTAACATCCATTTCATCATTCACGAAAGTACCATCCCTAGTCATTATTTTACGTAGATTCCTTTTACTCTCTTTCATAACCTTTTGTACTTCCATCCAAAAGAGCCTCCTCTTCCCTTGTATTTAAGCCCCCAATCATCCTCCTTCTAAACTGTTCATTTACCTCTTTTTTTTTCCTCCTACGTATGAGACCTTTAGTCTTACTTTTTTCATCATATATTTCCAAACACCTTTCTTTCGAAACCTTATAATTGGCTTTCAGTACATTCAACAACGCCTCTTTCTTACCTTTAACTGCTTGTGTCACCTTTTCCTTCCACCACTCACTATTGAAATTCTTACTTTCTACCTTAGTTACCCACATTCTTCATACTTCTCATACTCTACTAACAAAGGATTATTTCATTTGCATTCAGATTTGTTCAGTTTCATCTTGTGCAAATTCTGATTTATTTGCAAATGCTCTCATATAATTTCCTTATAACCTTATTCGCTTAACTTCCCACTTTTAATTCTCCCTCCTAAATCTTACATAAAACAACATAGTGATATGATATTCCCATCCGAAATCCACTCGCTAATTTAACGTCCATCACATATTTCAACATCTTCAACACCAACACAAAATGAATCATACTTTTCATTTCATGCCATTTCTATCTACACCAACTCTCGCATACTTATGAAGACTCTTGTCTTTGAAGTTTGTATTATTTACACACATACCTCTCTCCTCACAGAAATCAGTCACCTTCCTATCATTCATATTTTCTCCCACAACCCCAAAGTCATCTGTTCTACCATCCCTTTTTCGATCACCTATCAAACCACTCAAATCGCCCAACAATCAATCTGAAATCCCTACTCACCACGTTCAAATCATCATTCAGATTATCCCAGAAAGTTACACTCTCCTCAACATCACTCTCAGATGGACCATATGTTACAATCACACATACCTTGACCTTCTCAAACTTAAATTTAACCATTAGTAATCTAGTATTTAAAACAAAATCCACCATAGCTCTGTGCCAAAAGTAAATCATCAGAATCGCAACTGTTTCTCTCCTTTTCTCATTCTTCTCCACTTCAGCACGACAATTCACCCCACGCCACTCATTTTCACCATTACCTTTCATCTTTGTTTCATTCACAGCAAGCAAATCAACTTTACCTATTTTAAATACATAAATTACCTTCTCTCCTCGCCATTAATTAATCCAGACAATTATTACAATTTCGCCGAAAGATACAAGGTCACTTACAGCATGATAGTGGGTTGCCAATAGGAACCGACCAGGACCCCGGCCCCGGCCCCGGCCAACCCCGGCCATTTTTAGCGACCCCGGCCCCGGCCAAAAATCAGGGAAAAAACCGGGAGTTTTCTGCCGGCGAAGTTAACTTCAAATTTGACACTAAAATAAATAGAGGGTTAAATCAAACAAATAAAAAAAATATTATTTTAATCCATTACTACATTTGTTATAAAATTGATGCAAAATATATTAAACGACCCTAAATTAATAATAATTTTTTTTTGGTATTTACTATGATTTCAATTAAAATTGAGGCCAAATTTATAATGCCGAGTTTTTAAGCATAAAAAGTGAGGTGTCGAAAATTTGAATTATATCCCACGAATTCGAAAAGGAAATAAAATATAATTGTTAAAATATTAATGTATTTATTTATTAAAGTGAATATGTTCAAGAAATCAAATAATTTCCGAAACTCTACTTTTTTTCACAAATTATTTTATTTAATTTGAAATTAATATATATATATATATATATATTAGATATAGATATATATATATATATAATATATATATTATATATATATAATATTATCAATATATACTATATATATATATATAATATATTAAATATATATAATATATATAATATAATATATATATAATATATAATTATATTAACACTATATATATATATAATACCTATATAATATATATAGATCATTATATATATATTATAAATATAATATATATATAAATATATATATATATATATTATACTATATATATTATATATACTATATTATTATAATATAACTATATATATATATATATATATTATTAAGCTATATTATTCATATATATATTAATACTATAATACGTATATATATATAATATATCTATATGACTCACCTATATATAACTTTATACTTTAGAGAGGAAGCCCTGGGATTCTTTTTTAGTATTATGCTTTACTGTCACTTCGTTTTATTACTAAATGTACACAAAATTTAAAAACATTGTTAAAGACCATCTTATTTTTAATGAAAAAAAATTTTAAATAAAGAAAGCTAAATTTTCGATCCCTGACCACGCGAGGACCTCTTCAGGCTAATGGGACTTGACTTTCTTTCTTTATCTCATCAGTTCAAGTGTGTTCAGTGTCTGCTATTTTCTCTCATGTGTTGTTTGAAAATATTTTGACTTTTCACATATTCATTTCGCTATTAAAATCTATCTTAACTTCACCGGGATGCTTATTGTAGTTGTTACTATTATAAATGCAAAAGGATTCCATGATTTTGCGATGGTTCGTGTGATTGATATTTCTGATCATCTTGATATATTGTTGATATTGATTGATAGAGTGGCCTGTGTTACGCCTATGACTTGTTAAAGTTGAATTTATGCCATTAAAATGAAAGAAGTTATGTTGTAATGAGAGATTAATGAGCTGTTTTTAATATATGAAACGGGAAGGCCAATCTCTCATTACAAACATAACTTCTTTCATTATAATGGCAAATATTACAAACAAACTTTCGGCCTGAGTATGGGATCCCCACTGTCTCCCATACTCAATAACATATATATGGAACTAACAGAATTTTATCATATTTTACCCCACCCTTTATTAAACAATAGTTTATGGATTAGATATGTAGATGACATTTTTGTCTCCCTCCCTCACAACAACAACCCTAATGATGTCCTAAACTATATTAACTCTATTCATCTTCAGTTCATAGTATACGATAGAAATGGCCTTCCAACAACTCTTATATCCCCTTCCTCCGGATACCTGAATCACATGGAATAACAATCAACTGCATTTTTTACTATAATATTAGAAAATGATGATAAGAATAAATTCAAATGATTGGCTATCGTAATCATTCCCAAACAGCAAAATTAGCTGTTATGTCATCTCTATTTCTCCGTGCCATTCGTATATGCTCTCCCCCCCCTCTTCTAGCACAGAAAACTAAATACATCCACAATACTTTCAAATCACTTTAATATCCTGAGTTTTTCATCACAAAAGCAGTTAAAAAAGCAAAAAAAGAGGTACTATAGCAGCACCTTTCCCCCGAAAAAAGCAACACCTCCTTTTTACCAATTCCTCAAAAACCATTATATCGTTAAAACAAATATTACAAAAAATATTACCCTCATTCCATCAAATAACATTTATTTTGAAAAACATACTCAAACCCCCAAAACGAAAAAAGAAAAACCGTTAAAATAAGCTGTATATATCACATCCCTCTGCAATACTTCAATAAAACATATATAGGTGAAACCATAGATTTGCAAAGAAGAAAAAGAATTCAACATACAGATGACCTGCACCAAAGGACAGCATAATTCAGCTTTAACAAGTCATAGCTCAGTAACACAGGCCACTCATCAATGTCAAACAATATAAAGAATGATCAGAAATATCATTCACACGAACCATCGCAAAATCATGGGATCCTTTTGCATTTATAATAGTAACAACTACACAATAAGCATCCCGGTGAAGTTAAGATAGATTTTATACAAAATGAATATCTGAGAACATCAAATATTTCAACAACACCATGAGAAAATAGCAGACCAACTGAAAACACACTTGAACTGATGAAGATCAAGAAAGAAATCCAGTCCTTTAGGCTTGAAGAGGTCTCGCGTGTCGGGGACGAAAATAGCTTTCCTTTTAAAATTTTTTCATTAAAAAAAAAGTGTCTTAAACAATGTTTAATTTGTTACATTTAGTAATAAAATGAACTGACAGGTAAAGCATAACTAAAAAAGAATCCAAGGGCTTCCTCTCTAAAGTAAATATTACACTACGACAAACAAAATTACTTAAATATAATTATATATAATAATATATATATATATATTATAATATATATATATATATATATTATATATATATATATATATTATATATATATATATTATATATATTATATATATATATATATATATATATATATTATATAAGTATATATATATATATAGTATATATATATATATTAATATAATATTTAATTATATACTATATACTATATATATATATAATATTATATATATATAATATAATAATTATAAATATATATATATATATATATATATATATATATAATTTAAAATAAACTTTTTCTTCTAGAAAATCAATTATTTTCTAAAATTTCTTCGAAAATATTTATTTAATTACAATTAATTAAATGTATTCCTTTTTTATAATTTAAATTATTAATTAATTGAAATTATATTTAATTTTCATCCTAAGTTTTAAGACTTTCAGTGTTTTTGACTTACATTTCTAATTTTAGCTAACCCCGGCCCCGGCCCCGGCCCCGGCTAAATTAGAGCAGCCCCGGCCCTGGCAAAATTCTCGCCCCGGTCGGTCCCTAGTTGCCAACCTAACTACCACTGTCCCTTTGGTCTTTTCATATGACACGCAGAACATACACTGTGAGAATATTTTCTCCCCACGCACAAACAAGGATACACAAAAAAAAGTGTTGTTTGTTTGTGTTTTATGGCCAGTATTATGAATGTGATACAGAGTCTACTCCAGTGTAAGAAAGGTGTGAATATGAGCCCAATAAGGACAAACCATTGGTCACTGGAGTATCATGGTATGTACCCTATATCCCAAATGCCCAATGCGAGGTAATCTCATCGCTTCTAGGGCTCTACTTCCCTCCCTTTGTCATTTTGGTCTCCTACTACGAAACGCAGTAGGGGTTAATAGGGAAACTCTGTGGCAGGTGTTAGTGCCATATGGTGTTGGTAGTAGGCTTCTGATTGAAATCAAAAGTATGTATGACGATAGTGAAGCATGTGTAAGAATAAATGGAGTTGAAATGGATTAGCTTAATATTAACAGCGAAATGAGGCAGGGATGTGTTATGTCTCCTTGGTTATTTAATTTATATATGGATGAAAGAATTAGTAGTAGGGATGTCAGGGGAAAGGTGTTAGAATGATGGAGAATGCAAGAGTCGAGGGTGCGCTGCTTATTGTATGCGGATGATTTGGTTTTGTTTGGAGAATCTGAATAGAGTTTGAGAGGATTGGTGGAGGGATAGAAAGTAAATGTAGATAACAGTAAGGTTATGGTAGTGAGTGAGGAGAGTCTGTGGTGTGAAGTTATGTTAGATGGTGAGCAACTGGAATAAGTATGTGATATTAAATAATTAGGATATATGTTGGATGGAAAGGGAACGGATAATGCTGTGCAGTAGGAAATTTGTGAATGGCAAGGCGGCGGCTGGTGCAATTAAATCCTTGATGGATGTAATGGGACTAAGTTTTGAGTGTCTTAGGGTTTTGCATGAGGGTATTTGTTACTGTGTTAATATATAGTAGTAAAACTATGGTCTGGTATAAGAGATATAAATCTAAGGTGCAATGTTTCCAGATGGACAATCTTAGGGGAGTTATGATCAGAAAAATTGATAAAATGAGGAATGAACACATTAGGGAACTGTGTGATGTAAAGGCGTAAATGAGAGAATAAACGAGAGTATAAGATGGTTTGGTCATATGGAAAGGATGGATGATAGTCGGATGGTTAAGCGGACGTATAGTGGTAGTGTGTGCTGGGAATGAAGGATCTGTTAAAAGGGCTACGATTTCAGTCAGTAAAAGAAAATGCCTGAAGGAGAGGAATGCGAGTTGGCTGTGAGCGAGAAGAAAGGTTCATAACAGGAGTGAATGGCGGGGTTTTGTGAGGGGTACGGTTGTGCCCTTTACCCAGGGGATATACCCCACATTGACGAGATACCACAGTGAAGGACCATTGCATTCTCGTGAAACCCTAGGGTGGACCTTTCTGACTGCGACGAGTTCTCACTCAAGGGTATAATGGGGGACTTTCTTTTCGATTTGAGTAATGTTCTTCTACTACTTTTCTGTTCCGGTGTATGCTATGCACCTCACCTCTAATCTGGGGAAAGGAGGTAAATAATAATAATAAAATAACAATAATAATAATAATAATAATATAATAATAATAATAATAATAATATAATAATAAATAATAAATAAATTCATCATAATCATAATCATAATAATAATAATAATAATAAATAATAATAATAATAATAATAATAATAATAATAATAATAATAATAATAATAATAATAATAATAATAAAGTTACACAAGCTTTTGAATTTTTTTTTTTAGATATAATTGGTATTCCCATTGCTTTTGTAAATAATAAAAATTTGTAGTGGATTATGGTAATAAATTACATGTTGTAGCAACAAAATTATATGACCTATGAAATTCCGTAAGGTGTGAACGTTTTTACTAATAATATGAAGTCATTTATCACACTGCTTACTTAGATATCCAGTGCGATATATTATAAATTCATGATTAACGTCAAAACATTCTATTATAATCTTAAAACTAAAATATGTTTTTTCACCGTTAATTGTGAGGCGATTCTTTACATCAATATTTCCTGATATAATAATAATAATATTAATAATAAAATAATAATAATAATAATAATAATAATAATAATAATAATAATAATAATAATAATACCTGTGCTGAGGATAGAACCGCTGAATCAGACTTCAAAATAGAAGTAAGAATGTAAATAAGACCTGGAGAGTCTGAAGGAAGTCTTTCGAGGACTGCATCTGGAGTTAACGTAGAAGCTTTGTAATACTGAACAGCTTGATTCCATTCTATCTCAGATGAGCAACTTTTAAATAATAATAATAATAATAATAATAATAATAATAATAAAATAATAAGTAATAATAATAATAAAATATTAATAAATAATCAATAATAATAATAATATAACTAATCTCTCTCTCTCTCTTTATCTTCCGTTTATTTTCCCAAAGAATGGAGTAAGGTGCGCTCGGAAAAGAAAAGCAGTAGAAGAGCATGACATAAGGTCCGAAAAGAAAGCCCAGCCTTACCGCCCCCTCAGTACCATTAATTAGCGAGAATTCATCGCAGTCAGAAAATCCACCCTAAAGCTTCATGGGACAGCGATGGACCCTCACTATGGCATCGTCAATGTAAGGGTCATCCCTTGGCCCAGTGGCACAACCATACCCCCTCACAATCCCCCGCCATTCACTCCGTTATACACCTTTCTTCTCGCTCTACCAAACTCACATTTCTCTCCTCAGACATTCGTTCACCGACTAGATCACTTTCTCTTCGGTCTCCCAGCGGTCGTTCACACACTCTCCACTATACATCCGCTTAACCAACCGACTATCATTCATCCTTTCCACATGACCAAACCATCTCAACATACTTTCATTTATTCTCTCATTTACCCCTTTCTTCACACCACACATCTCTCTAATACGTTCATTTTTTTTTCCCTCATTTTATTATCTTTTCACACCTAGCATGCCCCTAAGATTGTCCATCTGAACACATTGAACTTTAGATCTATACTTCTTATTCCAGACCATAGTCTCACTACCATACAATAACACAGGTAACAACATACCCTCATGTAAGACTCTAGCGCACTCAAGACTTAGTCCCTTTACATTAACCAACGATTTAATTGCACCAGCCACCTTCCTGCCATTCACAACTTTCCTACTACACTCTGCATCATCCGTTCCCTTCTCATCCAAAATATGAACCCTAAATATTAAACTCAGACACTTGCTCCAGCTGCTCACCATCTAACATAACTTCACACTGAGGACTGTCCACACTCACAACCATAACCTTACTCTTATCTACGTTTACTTTCAAACCCCTCCTTTTACATACCCTGCCAAATCTCTCTACCAATCCTCTCAAACTCTCTTCAGATTCGCCACACAGAACCAAATTATCCGCATATAATAGGTAGGGCACCCCCTACTCATCTCCATTCTTCACTATTCAAACACCATTTCCTGCAATCCCCACCTCGAATTCTTTCATAACCCCATCCATATACAAATTGAATAACCAAGGAGACATAACACAACCCTGTCTCACTCCGCTATTAATCCTAAACCAATCACCATTGACACCATTTATTCTTACACACGCTTCACTATCGTCATACATACTTTTGATTCCATTCAGAAGCCTACCACCAACACCATATATCACTAATACCTGCCATAAAGCTTCCCTATTAACTCTATCATACGCCTGTTGTAAATCCATAAAACCTAAATATAATTTATTCATCTTCTCTCTCATTTTCTCAATCATTTGTTTCAATGTAAAGATTTGATCCACACATCCTCTACCACTCCTAAACGCACCTTGTTCTTCACCAATCAGTCCCTCAGTCACTCGACGCACTCTTTTGACCAAAATACCAGCATATACCTTCCCTACAACACTCAATAAACTTATAATAATAATAATAATAATAATAATAATAATAATAATAATAATAATAATAATAATAATAATAATAATAATAATAATAATAATAATAATAATTTTTATTATTTAAAATATCATCCAAAAAATTAATTTAAAAAAAAAGATTGGGTTTTGCAGCTGAAATACTTTGATTAATGACAAAAAGATTTTTTGTTTCTACTACAAAAAGTAATGTGAAAAAAATTATTAACAGGATGTAAATATAAATCATATACCTTATTTAGCTTTTACCTTGAATAATAGTCTCCAAGAAGAGCAGAGGAGTCTTGCAATAATGCTATTAAGTCTTCTTTTTCTTCCAACTCACAATTGTCTACTGGTTGTTCCTCTTCTTCTTGGTATGACTGACAGTATAAGGCTGTAATTAGTACTAAATAAGCTTCTAAAAGAAGATGAAAGTAAGTTGTAGGAGAAGCATTTTTGTGCCCTAATCCCACACGAACCATTTCTTTGTAAAGACTAGTAGCCGTTGGCAGATGCAATGAATAAGCAGTATGAATCTTTTCTTCTTCTCTATAGTATAATAACATTGAAAAATAAATATCTATTTTGGTTACACGTAGAATTTATTTCTTCACACTAAGGTAGTTTTTAAAAAATAAAAATTGAATAAAAAAACAATAATTATGATATAAAAAAAAAACAGTTAAACTTGTAAGATTAAATACATATACCGTAGTTATAACAATTTTGCAATATAGGTGAAATAAAATCTAGGGCATAACTTAAAGTAGATAGGTAGGTAACTAACAAATTTAATTATGACCAATTTTAACACCAGATACAACTTTGGATAAATTATTTTACCCTTTTCAAATGAAGATAAAATAGAGTTATTTTCTTGGTCAATGGAGTTATGTAACATTTAAATTGATAATTCGTTTAATATATCCAACCTACGGAACTAAATAAATAAAATGCTAAAATTAGAACGATTCTTATAATAGATAGAGCTCGAAGTTAAAAGTTCGAAGTTCGACTATTTTGTATACACTGGTCAAGATCGATTCCATGTAAGCAAAGGTTAAACTTTTCTATGGAAAATTAAAATACACTGCAAAACTCAAGCAGTTATTTATAACTTCCATCAAGACTTCAAATTTACATTCCTATTCTTTTGGTAATTATAAACAGTGAATATTACTCTTTTTTGTAAAGTTTAAAATTGTTTAACCAACCAATTATATTACAGATTGGTAATGGATACAAAAAATTTTCAAAGGTAAATAGCTTAATCACTTAATTTCAATACTCAAAGCAGATAGATATATGATTAAACCATGCATAATAATAGATAGCATATGCACACACAAATAATTTCAGATTAACCTGACATCACCAATCACTCGTGCAATGTGATCCCAAGTTGGGCTAGATTGCTGGGATATCTCTAAGGTTTGTTTGTAATTAGGCTCACAGAATTCCTATCAAATTAAAAACTGAGGATTTTCATGGCCAGTCTACGGACAATAATTGCAAAATAAGTTAATATTTTTTTATTAATTAATAAAAATAATTTTTAATATTTATAAATTAATAAAATAAAATTTAATAAGGCGAAACGATTCCTAAATAAGTAATTTGCTTTTATAAAACTTTTACTGTAACAAACTTAGGTTTTAGCAATTTACTTATTCTAATATAGCTTATCAATATTTAGTCAGAAAATTATTGGCAATTTATCGGCATGAAATTAATAGGTATGGCCACCACCAATTAATCAGTGCATCAATAGTCACATTACTTGTATGATGTGACGATCATTAATTAACCCACGATATCAACAACCTCTTGATAATACTCTTTAATGTTTAGTCATACGTTATGAAAGACCTTTTGCCCTTTACAAAGACCTAAAACTTAGAATATTACATTTCAGAACAGAGAAGATTCAACCAATATATCAATATTTTTGTCTATTTACATTCTTGAAGCAATAGTAGTACACTTTATTGTTCTTAACAGTTAAAATTGAAAATAAATAAAAGACAATAATCTTTTACATAATTCAAGTAGTTAGTGTTTAGTACTTCCTGGACAAATTTTATTGATAAATTATTACTGAAATAAAGTTTTGTTTTTAATAATTTCATTAATACCTTTTACTACTGAAGGTCGAAACCTTAATTAAAGATTAAATGTAAAAAATATCTGGTAAAATAATTTACTATATTTTTACTACAATGGGATTTGCAAGGATCTAGACTCTGACTCGAACCCAGCCTAAAAACTGGGCCACTTGGGCAGCAAGAAATCTGTTTGATGAGGTAAGGCCTAATTCTGAGTTCAAACTACATGGATTAGATTTTATGCATGCAGATGTAATAGATTTTTTTTTTTTTTTTTTTTTGTGAGAAAAAAATGATTTTGTACAAGTTGGCTGAGTTTCAGTAGTGTGAGAGTACTAAGAAAAATATGTAATGAAACTGTAATGAAATATAGAAAAGCTACAACGAGCAGTAATTTTTATAGTCTGTCTAAGCAATGATTAAATATTTAGTTATTATAATTGCTTTTTTATTACTTTAAAAAATAAAATAAAATCAGAGCTGCAGGACAAGCAATTTTTTGCCAGCTCCAGCAGCTTCATCATTTTAAAATTCTCTGTTCTGGCGCCAGCTCCACTATTTTAAACTAGCCTAGCTCCAATTCTGGCTCAATCATTTCAAATAATTGTGCAACTCCGGCTTCATCTCTTAACCTCTTTATTGTAGAGTAAAAATTTTCTTTTCATTTGGCTCAGGCCTTAAACCCCCATAAAATTTTCCCCCTGGTTCCACCCCAAATTTTATTTATTTTGCTCTGGCTCCACCAAAATCCTTGCGGTTCCAGTCTTGCCTTATAAAGGATATCCACATAGGTTCTATTACATATATAAAATAAAACTAGTATAAGTAAAATTTATTACAAATACACTTAATATACTGCATATTTATATTTCATATGAAAACCCAATTAAATATTATTATTATTATTATTATTATTATTATTATTATTATTATTATTATTATTATTATTATTATTATTATTATTATTATTATTATTATTATTATTATATTATTATTATTTCTTTCTTTCTTTATCTACCTTTTTTTCCCAAGATTGGGAGTAAGGTGCGCTACAAGCATCGGAAAAGAAAAGCAGTAGAACATGACAAATGTCGAAAAGAAAGCCCAGCCTTACCACCCCTCTCTGTACCATTAATTAGTAAAAACTCGTCGCAATCAGAAAATCCACCCTAGAGCTTCATGGGACTGCGACGGATCCTCACTATGATAAATCGTCAGTGTAGGGTTCATCCCCTGCCCAGGTTGGCCCAACCCATACAACCCCTTACAACACCCCCATTCTTCCTATTCATGCACCTTTCGTCCGCACTTCTTGCAAAACTCACATTCTCCTCGCTGCAAAACATCCTTTACTGACTCAACCACTTTTTCTCGTCTCCAAACCTCGGTCCCAACACACCACCAGATACATCCGCATTAACCAACCGATTATCATTCATTCTTTCCACATGACCAAACTATCTCAACATACTTTCATTTATTCTCTCGTTTACCCCTTTCTTCACACCATACAACTCTCTAATATGTTCATTCCTCATTTTATCAATTCTTCTCACACCTAGCACGCCCATTATTATTATTATTATTATTATTATTATTATTATTATTATTATTATTATTATTATTATTATTATTATTATTATTATTATTATCTCACTTTCCTGTGTGCTGTGGAATTTCCTGTACACCCACCCAATTACTACTACTACTACTTTATTCAAACATTTTTAAACATTAAAACTTCTAAGTGATTCTGATTCAAAGACCAAAAGAACTACGCTAGTAACTTACTCTTCATTAACTGCTATTAAAGAAAGACAAGATTCTGTAAGCGTAAGTGACTTCACATTCAAGAAAGGTCGAAGTCCAACCAAACAAACTGATTCTTCCCAATGCGGAGGGACCTGGAGTGATATATGAAATTAGTGATGAGATGATGAATCGGAAGAATATGCAATTTTTCTGTTGTCGGAAAGGGAATTTTTTGTTAGAATCGGAAAATATTTTGGCATAGTATGATGAATGGGAATCGGTATCAAAAATCCGAAGAATCGGCATTAGAATCGGGAAGGGAATTTTAAAGAATCAAAATCAGAAATTATTTTGGCACAGTATGGTGAATAGGGAGCATCGATATTCGGAAGAATCTGTAATTTTTTCAATCGGCATCGAAAACTTTTGAACTTCTCAATCAGAATAGGAATTGAAAATTATTATGGCTTTATTTGCTTCGC
>JABUQX010047108.1:42500-60000 GCA_015478945.1 Trachelipus rathkii
AATCACACTCCCAGTTCTGAGATCCATATGATAAGGTCAAGAGAAAAAGGAAAATCCCAAGAGTAATGAGAACAGACGAAGGTGTTAACTTCAGTGTTTTCAGAACAAGATCAACTGTGTGGAAAGCTTCCGGGAGATAGATGTAGAGAACTCTGATTTTGATGGCATTTGTAAGCTATCATCTTTTCTTTTCTTGCCCTAGGAACCTTCATTGGCTGATGCTTTAGTGATGTGAGTGGGTCGACTGCCAAAATTCGTAAGAGTCTTGGGGAAGAGCAGAGCGAAGATATTTAAAGAAGGTAATTATTGGAAAGAAAAGAAAAAGAAAGACTGAGCTGAAATGCGGTACAGCACTTCACTTGAGGTGAAAACCGCTATTTATAGGATTCAACAGGATACGATCTTCCTTCTACACAGCATGCAATTGGGAGCGAACGGAAAAACGAAATCAGAGAGATGCGGCAACAGAGAAAGGATGGATATATTGCAAGAGGAAAAGGGTTAGAAATAACAAAACTTGTGCCAAACTCATAGGAAGTGCTTTAGAGATGTCGACAGCGCCACAGGAAAGGATTCACCCGAATGACCAATAGCGAAGACATAGGCCAGAAGGAACCTAAAAGAATAAACCAGTAGAGATTTTCTTACGAAAGAAAAAAAACTGAGAGATCAGAGCCTAATTGTGAATCTAAGATGTGTATTTCAAATCTTAATCTTATGAAGATTCGTGTGACTTAGAAAGATAGGGAGTGTAATGTTGACCAAGTCATATAGGGAAAGGGGAGGAGTCTTCTCTCTCTCTCTCTCTACTCTCTCTCCTCTCTCTCTCTCTCTCCTCTACTCTCTCTCTCTCTCTCTCTCTTCTCTCTCTCTCTCTCTCTCTCTCTCTCTCTCTCTCTCCCTCTCCTCTCTCTTTTCATCCTCTCTCTCTCTCTCTCTCTCTCTCTCTCTCTCTCTCTCTCTCTCTTCTCTCTCTCTCTCTCTCTCTCTCTCTCTCTCTCTCTCTCTCTCTCTCTCTCTCTCTGCGTCCCCTTCATTCGTAGGTTAGAATAGAGCGCTGAATGAGCAGACGTTTCCAATTTCGAAGTGGAAAGACAGAGAAAAAGTAGTTTACCAAGGCAGGATGCAAAAAACTCAGACGCAAGGTCCTATATAATAATATTATATATATGTATATATTATATAATATATATAAAAATAATATATAATATATATATATATAGTAATATATATATATAACTATATAATATATATACTATATATAATATAACATATTATTATATGATATATATACAATACATAATATATAATATACTATACTATATATTATATTATAATATAAAATAGATAAAAATATATTCCTATATTATAGATAATTAGTATATAAACCTATTTGAATAATTATAATAATAACAGTATAATAATAAGTATATATATATAAGATAATCTACTTTTATATAACATTATATATAACATATACATATAATATATAATAAATACTATATATATATATATATATATACATATCTAATAATATATTATCTATATATAGTATATAAACCGTAATATCAATATATATAACATAGTAGAGTAATATATATATATATAAATATGTCGTTATATATACTATTCATACTATATATAGTGGCGTATCCAAGGGGGGGGCCAGGGGGCCATGGCCCCCCCCGAATTTTTTAGACACTAAAAAATTTTAGTATCATATCGTTAATAAACATATAAAGTCGCAGAGGTATAAATATTAATTATATATATCGGGTCTCAAAGGACATGAATCGTAAGTCCTTTGGGGGAGTTTTTACAGGAGAAAGAGAAACGTCATAAAAAATATAATAATATATATATACTATTTTATTAACTTATATCCGGACTTATATATATATATATTATATATGATTATATAATATATATATATCATTAGTAGTCACTATATTTATTAATATATACTATATTAGACAGAGAAGAATAACATCATGTCTCTCTCTTCATCATGTACTATAAGAGATAACAGGGTATGGGTCAGTGTAAAGCTATCAATCTATTGTTCTAAAGGTATGAATATCAAGTTGCTACGTGCGATAGTTATAAGTTTTTGCACTTCTGTGCTATTTAACCATTTTTTGTTTTGTTGTTGATTCAACTGCTAAAAATTAAACAGGAAGCAATATATGAAAAAAAGAACCAGATATTGTACTTTTTCCACAAAAGTACAGCCACTTTATGTAATAAACAAATATCCGTTATTGTTTTCCCAACTATATTCTTATATATTTGGCAATTTTCAACTGTGCGAAATAAATAGCAATAAGAAAGGGGAAATATTAAAAATTAATCCTGGAAACCAGAATCAAATACATATACTTCTGCTCAGGAATTGCAAAGGTCAGAAAGGATATTTTCAAAAAAGTTGGCTAGATAATATTAGAGGGCTAGCTTCTCTGAACAATAACGCTGGATAGTCAGGTTATACTCTCCATATATGGTGCAATTTGTTTTATGGAATACAAGAAAGAAATAATTGTAAGGAAAACACCAGGAATTGGTTGTTTTTGTCTCGATTTAGATCGAAATTTTCAAACTAAGAATATTCCATAGCAATTTCAAAAATTAACACGAGGGCAAACTAATATCACAAAGATTAGGTAGAAAACAGATTTGCTGTAGAAAAGCAGGTTCAGAAAACGAGGAGCATCCCACAATATATGACAGTCAGAAATGAAAAGGGAGGCCCGAATGGAACAGTAGAAAGCGGCAAATTCCAATTGCTGAAAACAATTCGGATCTGTGGGTAGCAAAAATATCGTTACTGTGGACTCCATGACTCAGTGTCGAATCAAAACCTCTTTTGGCTGCTGAGAAACGATGGCAAAGACTTTTCGAGTTGACTTTTAAAGATATCGTGCTAATAGCGTGGAGACCCTGTTCTCAGAACGCATCTATAGAAAAAACTATGGGTGCTGAAATAGCCCGCTCGTTTTCCAGATATCACAGGATACCAAATGCATCTATTCGCTCAGTCCTATTGCGCATGAACTTCATTCACTTCACCGAATAAATTTGTGAAAAAACATAAATTAAAGTAAATTTTTTAAACGCTATCTAGCCAATGAACACAGATCGATGGCTGTCCAAGTTGAAATACCAATTATCGAAAGTCACTCTGTCTGACTTCTTAGTGTATTAACTGATTGATGATATGACACTCTTACGTTACAAGAAGATTTTTTGTGTTTCGTCTCAGTCAAATGTACTCCTCCGCCGGCGAATTAAGTCTTGCAAAATTAATTGGAGAAAAGTAACTGAACTTGGTTAGGTTCTCAGAATAGGTCTAAGGAGACAGGGGTTGACGGGTGTCTGCGTGCAATAGGTGGATAGAAAGTTACATTAGGGTGTTCAGAGGCTAGTAGTAAATGAAAAGTCACAAGAGAAGCTAGTGTGCCTGGTACTCTAGCTTTTTGCGATGCTTAAATTATCGATGCCTCCAGCGAGACGCTTCTAAGTTTCAAAATATTCACATCCGCTCAATATGGACTTAAAAATAATGCAGGATATGCTTGTGTACCTTCTTTTTTCGATCCAGTATATGCTGAAGGGCGACAAACTCGCATGTGGATAGGAAGACAAAAGTAGGAACGACCTCTCTCCTCACAGAGGGAGCAAGAAAAGAAAAGAGATTCAAAAGAAAGTTGGCAACTCGCGTATGAGAAGCCATGGTCACGGAAGTCGTTATATATTATGAAAGAGTATTGATAAACCCAGATTATAGCCAGCTTTAGACATAAATGTAGACATGGTAATAGGATCCTCAAGTGCTCTATAAAAGTATCTTAATTCTAAACAGTTTAAGTCATCTTTCTGTTGTCTATGTCTCTGTGAATAGTGGACGGTATTAAGGTAATCATACCATACTTTTCAAAAAACGATTGCAGACACACGTAATTGATTTGGTGAGATTCCTCTTCCATCTGAATATCTGGCTCTAACATATTGATACTGAAGCCACTCGCGAAAAAATTGCAACTCTTGAATTTCAACGCCTAATGGGATTTTGTTTAAGATGGTTGTAAATATGCCCGCCAATCTGTAATCCGAGCCCTGCAGGAACAAAAGGTGACTTCACATATGAAATTTAGCAGTGAGTAACATGTACCATAGAAATTAATAAAGACAAAGATTCCAAAAAAATAAACAGACCCCTCAAACTTATTCCTACTATATCTTCTAATTCCATGCAGAGCTTATTATTCGCACATCCGTAATATTAAATATACCATTCAAGATTGGATGATCTCTCATATTACCCAGTCCGACAAATACTAAGTGTAGGAGGTGTTGTTATATATTTCATATAATAACGATTTCATATACTTCACTTTGCACTTTTGTTCCCACTGAACAGGTTGTAATTGATGCCGGTTAGAGAGAATTAAAGCTGAGAACATTTTACGAAGGAAGATCCTAAAGACCAAATTGAGGGACTTAGTTAAATAGCGCTAATGGATTTACGGAAGTTTGAAGAAGAATGCAATCACAGCTATTATCGTCAGAAACAGCACAATAGGCGAACTAGTTAGTTTCCTATGTTCGAGTCCATTAGGGACACTATATGAAAATACGTGGCAATTATTACCCGTCTACTTGCTTAATAAGAAGAGCTTTTCGCACATTATGACGTGCTGAAAACCTACATTGAGACAGATACTAGTGCCTTTGCTCCTCCTCTAAACTCATCGAAGATCAATTGACATAAACCGACTTGAAGATTATTCTCGACTATTGAGTCAGTGTGATGTTCCTCTGAAAATAACAATTGGAATATTCGTGTTTTGATATGTAATGTATTTCCATTTTTTTTAGCGAAATATTAATATTGCGTCCTATCCAACTTATATATAATACTATATCTATTGGAGTATTAGTTACGAAGTGACATAGTATACTATATATATCTATATATATATTGAATAATAATAGATATATAACTAGATATAATATAATCTATATATATATAATATAACCGTAGGCTAAATTAATAAAAAAATAATCTCTATATATAAATATGTATATATAAGAAACGATTTTCTGCGGCCTTACGCACCTCGAAAAAAAAATTCTGTGGGATACGCCACAATATAATACTAACATTATACCTATATATCAGTACCACGCCTATAATTAGGGTATAAATAGAATAATAAGAACAATAGAAAAGTTCAATAAAACCTCATTAAAGTAATCCATAATATATTCTCTACTTTATATCGTGTATAACACAAGTATATAGTCATTATACCCTCTCTCTCGATAGATATAGATAATAAGTAGAATAAATATATAATATATATATAAATAAATAGAGAGTATATCCTATAAACTTTATATAAACTATAATAAATATTAATAAAACTATAACCATATAAATACGTTAGTGGAGGGTGAATATATATAAAGCGTGGTATGATAGTATATATGCGAGCAAAAATATATAATAGTATACTCAAATACTAATAATATAGAAATATTTATGTGGGTGATATACCTCATAGACGAACGTAGTGGATCAACTACTATATACCTTCGATTACTATATATCATACCTTATCATAGTACTAAATATATAATTAGGCAAGATAGTATACTATATATATATATATTTATATAGCTAACGAAAATATATATATAACTGAAATATAATAAAAGTTATATTTCACTAAATAATAATTAAATATATATCATATCATGTATATATATATAAAAGTTACTAACAGTGGATGAAGAAAAAAATCGGCCTTAAAAAGTAGTAATGAGTCTTGAGAGAAAATAAGAATCCCTCCTTTTAGAGAGTTCTTACCCTTTCCCCTTAATCTTATGTATGTTATGGGGATATAATGGTAGCCCTGATTTCTTATATTTGCCATGTGCCATATGGTAGTTTAAATTGAACTTATAAGTTTAAAGTTTTTTCATATCTTTAGTGATTTAAAATTTTGAAGATTCGTCATTTTGACTTTTGTTATTACTTCTTAATACTTCCGACCATTTGCTCTATAACACATTACTTTCTGCTGTTGCACTCTGGCTCTCCTGCTCTTGTCGTCATACTCCATGTTTCTGCCCCAATAACAGAAGGACCAGGTGTCAATTGCATCTCGGAAATTATGTCATTGAGCCTTCTCCTTCTAATCTCATGTATTCCTGATAGATGCAATAACAAGCTCTTATCATGTTCCCGCAAACTCTCAATCTTCCGCTCGTTATCTACCATAAGTTACACTTCGCTCCGCTCTTACGGAGCATTCCTCCCCTGACTACGTTAATTATATATATAAAAGATTTAAATTATTAACCTTAAGAATTGTTTAACAAATTATAAGTTTTTTATAATGAACTAATAAATTTTGTATATACTCTAGCTTGCGTAAGTATCCATATAGTTTAATATAGGGAGATTTAATTATGGTAAACAAGAATATAAAATATAAGTTTATAATATAAATTATAATTAATTATAATATAGAACATAATAATCTATTTGGTAAGTATGATATAATATATATAAAATAAGTATATAAGAATACTATTTAATTAAGAATATGAACTGCTATTTACTGATCATGATGGTAAATAAAGAGAAAAAAAAGTAATTACACTCGGTTATATCGTAGTCTTTGACCGGGCATGACATGCATCACTAAAATATCGATATATCGCTAATAAAACTGTTGATAGTTCTCACTTGAAAAAGTTCATTTTCTGTATTGCACAAGCTCAACGGCAGGCGAACATGTTATTTTGCATTTTTCTATAATAACCCGGTTTTCATAAATTCCATCATATTTCTTTTCTATAATTTATGTATTTTATATTTAAGTGCTCCTCATTGATTTTTTAATATATATGATGATGATGATGATTAATAGAGGAATAGAAAGCAATTATTCACCGATGATAATGAAAGTGATTCAGAAACAGAGCACCTAATCTGTCCGGGAAAGAAAAGAAAGCATAGAGAGAAAACAAAATGAAATTAATAAACCTAGTTTAAACAAATAAACTTGAAAAAATAATTAAAATCTATTTAGAAATATTAATGCCAATACTTTAGAATAACAGAAATTTTTTTGTTATTCAACACACATAATTTCAAACAAAGAATATTAAAATCTACGCAAAAACAAGAAACACTGGTTAACCTTCAAAAATATGAATATAAACTTTTGCAACCAATCAGTATATAGACAAACATGAGCTCAAATTTAACATTTGTTACAATCAAGAATTGAAATAAGCTATAGGCACATCATCACATCGTAAATGAAAGAAATAAAATTACCTTTCGCTTATAAACAGTCAAAATGAAAGGAATAAGATTACCTTTCTTTTACAAACAAGATTACCTTTCTTTTACAAACAAGATTACCTTTCTTTTACAAACAGTCAATAGTCATAAAATGAGAATCTGACAATTTCAAAATGCCTAAATATGAGATAAATTTTTCAGATTAAAAGGAACTACTGGGAAAATCTGCCCTTAAAAAAAATAAATAATTCATAGAAAAGTAAATCACAAAAAATTTGAATGAGGTACCAATAAAAAATATATCTTTAAAAAGTGCAAACATAAACGTCATAAGCAAATTTCTTAGTTTTCTGTTAATTGCGGTGTTCACCAAGATTCGGTTGAACTTTCTCACACGCACTTCCTGCTCTTCATTAACGATTTCCGCTGTTCCTCCAACTTAATCCACTTATTTCAAATCTATCTAGTTCTCACTTTAGAACTACTCTCCCCGGGATATCTGATGGGATCACTAAAACCTTGTGAAACTAAACTCATTAAAAGGAAAGCTACTTCAAAAACACTCCCCCCCCCCCATCTTTCCTATTTCCTTTGATGAGGGTTATTTAACTTTATATACCAATATAAAAACTCTTGTACTATACTAGTACATAAAACAAAAAATCATCCTGAAAACCATATCACAACAATTGCTAGAGGGATTTCTTATAAGCCAAACATTTTGTTCAGTTTGAGAGAATTTTTTAACTCTTTAGTTACTCCAGCTATGCAAGGGTATCATGTGTATTGTATTCATAAGTACTGTTCTAAAATTCTGGGGATATATGTCAGTTCCACGTATCTTCTGGACAAAAAAAAAACTGTTTATCTTTAAGATGAAGTATTGGAACTCCTTCACTTCAGCAGTAAGTTATAGGGAAAACTGTTCACTAGCATTCCACAGCTTTTGAGTCATTCTCTAAAAAGGGGTACAAGTTTTGTGTAGCGATTAGCAATTTCTGATTTGCTCTCTGCAGCTTTCTGGTCACTTTGCAATTCTTTCCCCGTCTTCTGCTTTCTCTCTCAAATTTTAATACATGTCTCCAATACCTGAAGGTCAGATCCGATGTTTGATTTTTCCCCTTCTGGATAAGAACTGCACATGAGTGGTGTTTAATTAAAAATAAAAATAAAAAAATAAATATTTGTATTAAATAAAAAGATTCCTTTGTAAGTACTATATAAATCATAAAGAATTTTCAACTTTTCAATACCTTTTTTTTATTAAAGTATTTTGCAAAATTGCACTACAAACTCGCACACATATTAAAAAAATAAATATCAGATGACATTGCAAAAAAAAAACTTGCTATTAAAAGTAAAATTACTATAAAACAAAAAATTAATCAACAAATTACCAAACAAATATTTCAAACTTGCTTATAAAAGTTACTCTTAATCTTTAAATGGAATCATGTTTACAATTAGAAGAATTTTAAAATATAAATGTCAATAAAGAATCAACATAAATGTAAAATTTAAATTTAGAGTTAATAGCTTTATATACATACCACAACAACAATAATTCATTAAAATTTTATGCATAAAATTTGGTTTAATATTTAACTAACATACATTTCAAAATGAATTTAAATTTTTTTTTTCATTTATATTGATTCATAACTACTTTATTCATAACTAATTCTTGATTCATATACTTGATTCATAACTAATTTATATTGATACATAATTAATGGTACAGAGGGGGCGGTAAGGCTGGGCTTTCTTTTCGACGTTTGTCATGTTCTCCTACTGCTTTTCTTTTCCGATGCTTGTAGCGCACCTTACCCCCAATCTTGGGGCAAAGAGGAAGCTGAAGAAGAAGAAGAAGAAGATAACTACGTACATGAGAAATCTAAAAGCTAATATCATTTACTGAAGATTAGTCAATCTATGATAGATAAATACCAACTTTACTTTATATATCTGATTAAATCTTTCAATATATCTTTGGCTAAAGAAAAAAATCAGCAATTTGAAGTATTCGAACATATACTCAGGGTTACAGAGCCGGAACCTTGAAGTAGCAATGTTTTGAATGGAGGTGGAGCAGAAGCAAAGAAATATTTTGGGTGAAGTCGAAGCTGGATAAAAAAATGTTTTACAACATAATAAAAGGGTTTAGAGCCATATTCGGAGTTGGAGCCAGAGCCAGATTTGTAGCCGGCTTCGCAGCCATGCATATACTTACCAGTATCAAATTAACATCACTACCACTACATAATTATTTTTGATAGAAATAAATCATATAAGATCTAAAATTGGGGGTCCTATTCCCATCTATGAAATTTAAATTCACTCTTCAAAATTCTTTTAATTCTAGAAAATATATCCTTTAATTGAAGAAGAAAACTAACAATCTAACAAAGGTTTCTTTCAGACACTAAATAGAGCCGTAATTAGCTGGGATATCGCCCAGAATACCGGATATTTGCGAGTTTATCTCTACAAATTAACATTTACATAATTTACATAAGAGGAATCTATTCCATACAAAATATTGAGTTGAGACAGATCCTTTTACGATAAATGGCCCCAGCAGGTTTGAGAAGCCAGGGTCAAGCAAGATTTTGGTAGGAGGTGGAGCCCGAACAAAATTTTCTTTGGGGGGGATAGAGCCATAACCAGAAGAATTTTTTTATATTATTATTATTATTATTATTATTATTATTATTATTATTATTATTATTATTATTATTATTATTATTATTATTATTATTATTATTAAAAAAAAAAAATCTGTCACTAAGCCCATACAATCCTCACAACCAATCACTCACCAGTTTGGGTTTGAGGCTGCTGATTATCGAGCAACGGTTGCTGCTGAGTATGCTGTGTGGAATTCTGTTGTTGTTGTGCATTTACCAACTTGCCTAAAACTAAAACGACTTTATCACTTGTCGATTTCAGACAGGCGACAGCATCTTCATGCGTTACATGTTCAAGGTTTACATCTCCATTCTAAAAAAAAAAAAAAATAATAATAATAATGATATAATAATAATTAAATTATAATAATAATAATCTTAGGGGCGTGCTAGGTGTGAGAAGAATTGATAAAATGAGGAATGAACGTATTAGAGAGTTGTGTGGTGTGAAGAAAGGGGTAAACGAGAGAATAAATGAAAGTATGTTGAGATGGTTTGGTTATGTGGAAAGGATGAATGATAGTCGGTTGGTTAAGCTGATGTATAGTGGCGAGTGTGTTGGGAACCGACAGGCTGGAGACCAAAGAATAGATTGAGTCATAAACGGAATGTCTGAAGGAGAGAAATGAGTTTGGCAGAGGCGAGAATAAAGCAGGGTTGCAAAAAAAAAATGGCAGCCCCAGGAATGATTTGGTTGTGGTTCACCTGGGCCAAGGACAGAACCTCATACTGACGATATGACATAGGGTCCGTCGCGGTCCTGGGGGAAGCTCTAGGGTGGATTTTCTGACAGCACAGAGTTCTCACTTACTCACGGTACAGAGGGGGGCGGTAAGGCTAGCCTTTTTTTCCACTTGCTCTTTCTTTTTTCTACTGCTTTTTTGATTATTACGCACCTTACCCCCAAGTCTTGGGGAGAAAAAGGTAGATGAATAATAATAATAATAATAATAATAATAATAATAATAATAATAATAATAATAATAATAATAATAATAATAATAATAATAATAATAATAATAATAATAACACCTTGCTCTTTATAACACATTAACAACATATATTATGTGAGTGCTTTTATCATTGCTATATATATATATATATATATTAATAAGATATATATATATGTTATAGTATTATTATGCGTTATTATTATTATAGTCATTATTATTATATGCATATATATATATTTTATTGATTATCCATCAATTTGAAGAATATATGTATATATATATATATAAGTTGTTATTATATATATTATGTTATATATATATATATATATATTTAGCTCATATTTATATATATTATTATATATATAATATATTATTAGATAAAAATATTATTATACGGCATATATATATATTATTATATTATATATATTATTGTTATGATATATATATATATAATATTATTATAAGATATATATATTTATAGCATAACAGAGAGTATATATAAGATATTTAGACCTAAATATATAAAGAAAAAATATATATATATATATATATATATAAGCAGAAGAAGTGAAGTATATATATATATATATATATATATATATATATATATATATATATATATATATATATATATAACCATCTACCTCCTATCCCCAGATTGGGGGTAAGCTGTGTAGCATGCACTGGAACAGGAAAAGTTGTAGAAGAACATGACGCAAGTCGAAGAGAAAGCATCCATTTCCTGTTCCCTTTATACCCTTGAGTGAGAACTAGTTGCAGTTAGAAAAATCCACCCTAGAGGTTTCACGAGAGTGCGACAGACCTTCATTGTTCTATCTCGTCAATGTGGGGTTCATCCCCTGGGCAAAGGAAACAGTGAAGATGAGCGGTGTGGTGTGAAATGTGTGTGTGCTAGAGTGGAGAAAAATAAGAGGGGGAGAGAAGGAGTTGCTATTTTGATGAGTGACATGTGGCACAGAGCTATGGTGGATTTTGTTTGTGTAGGTACCAGAATTCTAATGGTTAAATTTAAGTTTAAAAAGGTAAAGGTAGGTGTAGTTGTAACATATGGTCCATCTGAGGGTGATGTTGAGGAGAGTGCGACTCTCTAGGATAATCTAAATGATGTTTTAGATGGGGTGAGTAGGAGCTTCAGAATGATTGTGTTGGGTGATCTAAATGGTTGGATAGGTGATCAAAAAAGGGATGGTATAACGTAAATTTGGGGTGACGGGAGAAAATAAGAATGGTAGGAGGGTGATTGATTTCTGTGAAGAGAGCGATATGTATGTAAGTAATACTTCAAACACAAGAGTAGGGATGGTATCGAAGTGAAAAGTATGATTGATTTTTTGTTGGTGAAGAAGGAAATGTTGAAGTATGTGTGATAGATGTTAAATCAGCGAGGAGGCTGGGGATGGGATTACCTGATCATTATTATGTTTTATGTAAAATTAAGCTTGGATGGAGAGGAAAGAGGTAAAGAAGGAAGTAGGAAGAATTAAGAGTGAGAAGTTAAGTGAACAATGTAATAGGAAAAGTATTTAAGAGCGGTTGTGAATAAATGAGTTGAATGTGAACAACATGAAACTGAACAAATCTGGACGCAAATGAAGAAAGAGTTTGTCAGTAGTGCAAGAGAAGTATGTGGGTGTGCTAAAGTAGGAAACAGTGAATGGTGGAATGAAGTGGTGATGAAAGCAGTTTAAAGTAAAAAAGAGGAGTGGCTGAATGTGCTTAAAGCAAGTGATGAGGTCTCAAAAGATAGACGTTTCGAATTATATATGGAGGAAAAAGGAAGACTAAAAGTTGCATATGTGAGAAGAGTGTGGAGGCAACACTTCGAAAATCTGCATAACATTGGCAGTAATGAAGAGGTGATAGTGAATGTATGTGGATTTGATGGTGCAAGAAGAAATAGGTATTTTGGGGATGAGGTAATTAGTAGGGAGGAGGTAATGGGTAGGGTGAGAAAGTTGAAGAATGGTAAATCTGCAGGCATAGATGGAATTACTGGTGAAATGATCAAGAATGGAGGCGAGATGGTGATTGAATGGATTTGAAAGTTCGGTAACAAAACGTTTATAGAGGGTAAAGTTCAGAGAGATTGGAGGAGAGCAGTAATAGTATCCATATAACACTAAGGGGAATAAGGGGAACAGTAGGAACTATCGGGGAATTAGTTTATTGAGTGTTGTAGGGAAGATATAGGCCTATGCTGGTATTTTGGTTGAAAGAGTATAAGGAGTGACTGAAGGACTAGTGAAGAACAAGGTGCATTTAGAAGTGGTAAAGGATGTGTGGATCAAATTATTACATTGAAACAAATGATTTTGAGAAAATGTAAGAAGAGTAAATTGTATTAAGATTTTATGAAGGCGTATGACAGGATTAATAGGGAAGCTCCGTGGCAGGTATTAATAGTATTCTTCTGAACGGAATCAATAGTAGGTATGACGATAGTGAAGCGTGTATAAGAATAAGTGGAGTGGAAAGTGATTGGTTTAATATTAATAGCAGAGTTAGGCAGGAATGTGTTATGTGTCCTTGGTTATTTAATTTGTATATGGATGGGGTTAGGAAAGAATTAGAGGCAGAGGCAGGGGTGGCAGGGGAAGATGTTAGAATGATGGAGCGGGGAAGAGAGTTTCAGAGGATTGGTAGAGGGGTTTGAAAGTGAATGTAGATAAAAATAAGGTTATGATAGTGAGTGAGGAGAGTCCCTGGTGTGAAATCATGTTAGATGGTGAGCAACTGGAACAAGTATCTGAATTTAAATATTTAGGATATATGTTGGATGAAAAGGGAACGGATTATGCAGAATGTAGTAGGAAAATTGTGAATGGTAGGAAGGTGGCTGGTGCAATTAAATCCTTGGAAGATGTGAAGGGACTAAGTACGAGTGTGCAAGGATTATGCATGAGGGTATGCTGTTACCTGTTAATGTAAAGTAGTGAAACTATGGTCCGGAATAAGAGGTATAGATCTAAGGTACAAAGTGTTTAGATGAACAATCTTAGAAGCGTGTTAGGTGTGAGAATTGATAAAATGAGGAATGAAGTTTGGTGTGAGGGTGTTAGGTGTGAGAATTGGTAAAATGAGGAATGAAGAAGGGCGTAAATGAGAGAATAAACGAGAGTACATTGAGATGGCTTGGTCAAATGGAAAGGATGGATGATAGTCGGTTGGTTAAGCAGATGTATAGTGGTGAGTGTGCTGGAAATCTTCCGGCAGGGAGACCAGAGAAAAAGTTGGGTGAGTCAGGAAAGAAATGCCTGAAGGAGTCTCAAGGAGAGGAATGCGAGTTTGGCAGAGGCGAAAAGAAAGGTGCATAACAGGGGTGAATGGCGGGGTTTTGTAAGAGTGTATGGCCGTGGGCTTTGTCGAGGGGATGAACCCCGCATTGACGAGATACTACAGTGAGGGTCCGTCGCAGTCTCGTGAAGCCTCAGGGTGGATTTTTCTAATTGCGACGATTTCTCACTGGGATTATAAAGGAGACAGTAAAATGGAGTGCTTTCTTTTTGACTTGCATCATGTTCTTCTACTACTTTTGTTGCGGTGCATGCTACGCACCTTACCACCAAACTGGGGAAAGGAGGAAGATAATAAATTATATATATATATATATATATATATATATATATATATATATATATATATAAAATGTATATATATATTATATATATATATATATAATATATATATTATATATATATTATATATATATAATATAATAAAAAATAGATATTATATATATATTATATGTATATATATATATATATTATATATATATATATATATATATATATATATATATATATATATATATATAAACACTTTAGAAGTAAGTTAGAATTAATTGCATGTAACAAAATAGTTTTCTTTAAAAAGTGCAAATAATAGTATATGATTATTATTATTATTATTATTATTATTATTATTATTATTATTATTATTATTATTATTATTATTATTTATTCCTGGAGAGAATGTGCGTTTGGCAGAGGTGAGAAGAAAGGTGCATAATAGGAGTGAATGGCGGGGTTTTGTGAGGGGGTATGGTTATGGTCCCTGGCCAAGGGAATGAACCCTGACAATTCTTGAACGAGATGCCATAGTGAGGGTCCGTCACGGGTCCCGTGAAGCTCTAGGGTGGATTTTCTGACTGCGACGAGTTCTCACTAAAAGGTATAACAGGAGCGTTAAGGCTGGGCTTTCTTTTCGACTTGCGTCATATTCTTTCTTCAACTACTTTTCTGTTTCCTGTGCATGTTACGCACCTTAACCGCAGTCTTTGGGAAAGAAGGTGGGTGATGATTATTTATTATTATTATTATTATTATTATTATTATTATTATTATTATTATTATTATTATTATTATTATTATTATTATTATTATTCACACAATAATCTACTGTTCATTCCATTCAGAATTTCAGCCTAAATACGTTATCTTTTAATTTACTTTTTTTACTTATTTTTACGATATCGAGAGTAACTAATGTATATAAAATCTTAATGTAGCAAGCTTAAAATTGGCAGTTAACAACAATGTATTATTTATGGTTATCAATAATGAATACTCTACCCAAAGAATACTCGATTCAAACTGTTTCTGAAAAAACTTCATCAAAAATATACAATACCCAGCTTTCAAGCAATTTTATACAATGTAAGATATGACTGTCAAATAAAACTTTTTTTTTTTTTATTGAAGTTGAAAAAATTCACACAACTAAAATCACCCACTCTATTTTGGCAGGAGTTTCAAATAGTCCTGTCAAACTGGATGTGGAACGATTCATATCTGTAATTATAGGAGTTTCTGAGACTGTTAATCTTTCAAAGAATGGCACCGTATATGGTTTTGACTAAACTAGAAATGAGATGGCATTCAAGTTGATCAGGAACAAATGCAGAGCTTCCAAATTTGGATATGCTACAATGAAGCTTAGTTTTGAATGACTGAAATATTATGCAGTACTTGGCACTTTCCCTTGTTCATCAATTGTTACCTTGCCAGTTTTCTTCGTTTTGAATCTCCCAATAAGCCTCACTTTAAAGTAAAATTAAGCCTTGATTAAATGTGTGATCTTCGTCATTACACAGGCTTATCTTAAAACCAATAAGTTATGTTAAAAGAAAATTCTTTCAACTTTAAAATTAATATTCACCAATATATATAACGCTGAAAGATAAATCTTTTAATTTTAAATAATCTTTAGCACTATATGTTAAAACTAATCTTTAGCACTATATATTTACCACTAAGGTTTTTCTCTGCACATCTGAAAAGGATTATTCCAACCTCAGAATCCTTCTGCTATTACACTTCTCACAAGTCTAATTCTTCATTTATCAAACACAGTGCGGAGCAAGAGACAAATGCAGTGGTGTAAGTAGCAGCAGCTGTCTGCCAAAGTTTCAATGCTTCTATCTCTTTCTCATTTAGTCATTTTTTCACTTACAAAAATATGCCAGCATATTCGCTACAATATAATTTCTTTAGTTCACCTCCTTTGCTAAGTTACTATTTCCAGGGTCTGTTCTTTGACAGTCAACATGTATGCCTCCTTCATATGAACTTGGAGAGCACAATAATGACCGAGAAAACTTCACACACATCATGTTAAGATTTTTGATTGCTTCTTGCAAAGTAATTTAGCATGTAATAAACCTGCAGATACTTCTGATAAACATTTTTAAACGAACTTTGCTTTTGCTCTTTGAAATCTTGGCTATTTTTGAGAAGCAGTGACTGTCCTCAGTATCACCAACAAAACTCACTTAGAAGTTATCTCTGGCTGAGAGGTGGAAGGATTAGGCAATATTAATTTGATTAAAACTCGACTGCGAACATGTTGGTGGCGCTGGTTTGGGATAGCCGGCCTTTAAGTTCGATTTCCTGTGGTCCCCCCGTGTTACCCCCTTTAGGGGATAAAGCACGTTAAAAGGTAGTTTTTTTTTTTTTTTTAATATGACAATCTCTTTATAGTTTTTGAAAAAAATAAAGAAAGGGTTAACGGTTTTTTGACTTTAGTATAAGCCCAACAAAACTATTTTCAATTTGTCTCTTGGTGGAAGGTAAAGTATTAAGCAATGGGAATTAGGCAATCGAGAAAATCAAGGGGTAAATAACAGATGTCCAAGCTTCCATCAATATGTTCTTAATCATGTTACACACTACGGAAATATTTTTCTTTTTTAATTTTTTTATTGCTTTATATTGCTCAGAATAGGCCGATTTCTGGCGAGTAAATATTAGATTTTATAATAATAATAATAATAATAATAATAATAATAATAATAATAATAATAATAATAATAATAATAATAATAATAATAATAATAATAAAAGGTGCAAAACAAATATAAACTTACAGGAGTATTTCTTACTGCAACTAGCTTGTCCCCAACATTAACACGCCCATCCACATGCGCAGCCCCACCTTCCATGATTTTGGTAATGTATATTCCATTGTCCCCTGGAATGTGTTGATTCCCGATGCCTCCGGCGATTGAGAATCCAAGGCCTTTC